>CM055033.1:4215141-4434859 GCA_029204005.1 Salix udensis
TATTCTTCAAATCTTAGTTCTGGGTTCTCATGGATTTGTCTTCTAATGGTTATTAACCAATCTTTGTCTTGATGGGATAAGCTTAGAACCTGTTCTCTATATCTTTGTGGATCAAAAGTGGCCTGGGTTGACCCTAGACAGCTAAGTAATGAAAGAAGGATTTGGCATAGTATCAAATTCAAAAAAGGTGCCATCTTTATAACTAGCACTACTGTATTTCAATTTCTCAAAGTAAGAAACAAGTTTCACATACAACAAGATTAACGAACAGCATCGAGACGATTCAAGTCTAGCCAAAAATCTTTGGGAGTTGGTCGCAACGACGACAGCCTATCCACAATTAGTCTTTAGTATAGTTCTTACTACTTGTAGGTTTTGTGACCACAAAAGTCAAAATATGGGGTGGTGGCGCAGTTGGCTAGCGCGTAGGTCTCATAGCTAAAAGAGTGATCCTGAGGTCGAGAGTTTGAGCCTCTCTCACCCCATATATCATTTTGTTTTGTCCCTTTTCTTACCACAAAAGTTATGCTTACGATCATATTTTCCTTCATGTTCCTTAATTTCGTTTCGGGTGATTTCTTTTTTAAACAAAATATTTCAATTTTAGTGTGTTTTGGCTAGTTGTTTAGGAGTTATATATATATAAAAATTCAAATTTAAAAATAAAATTATTTAGAGTTATACAATTTAATCTAAAAAAGACACAATAAAATAATTATTTTGAACAAAATTATAAGCATGTATAATATTACGAGAATATCATTATCAATAGATCATTACACTCTCTGATTGCTCTGAAATTTTAACATAATATCTATAAATATGTCAAAAGACTCCACATAAAATTTCATCTTCATCTAATGGTCAGATTAACAAATATGATTGATATTATAAAATTATTTATTATTTAAAAAATATTATTTCACCGAAACAAAATAAACAGAACAAAATCAAAACTCAAAACGTTCTAACCGAAATTTAGACAAGAATTACATAATGAACCAAAATTTTAAATGAGATAAAAACTTCATCGTTTTATCATTTTTTTTAATTGACATGAAATGTTTGGACCGAAAGTAAACTAACAACACTGCTGATGCTTCCCCAGTACCGCTATTTTCCTCACACACCAGCTGACATAGAGAGAATACACTCGCCATTCAAAAAGTCTTCTGCTACCACCTTTAAATGGACTTTGGCTTTGGGAAAGCCAAGGCACCAGGTTTGTGGCGGAAAAGCCATCCAGAATGTGCAGTGGAGGTGATTTCCGCAACCAATGTCTAATGATTATGCAAAACATCAAGTTCCTGAGTTTGGCAAGTGGTCGAACTGGTGGCAAGTCCGAACCAGTAAAATGTCATAGATACACAGGTAGGATTCAGTCTGAATATATATTATGTCAACTAACTAATTGGGAAAATATACATGAACAGTATGGCCTAAAAAATCTATCCTACAACCTTAATTTGCGATCCCACCCCGAAAAAACAGATACTAAAGTGGGAAAACTGTACAGAGATAAGGTCCCTAAGCAGTATTGAGAATAGAGTGTCCCCATCTGCTCACTAAGACTGCGAACAAAACCGCTAAGACAGCTGCTGCCCAAAACATAGTAGTTGCCCAGATGGGATTGCGAGCGCGAGAAGCCTTCGAGAAGAAAGGTGAAACCTTGCTCAGTATAGAACAATTATTCTTCATGTCTATTCCGTTGTTATGCATCACTTGGGAAAATTTAAGGCTCTCACTAGCTTCAATAAGGGAACGTCTGTGCTGTTCATCAATGGCACTAGTATCACCACCACAAGCAGTATTTTCCATTTCTGTAACTTTGGCCTCCTGCACATGGTAATTCAATAATACTCAAAATACACATTTAGGCAAACATAAGGCAGCATCATTTTACAGACTTCTCACCTTTGTCACAATACACTCAGATTCAACTTCTTCAGAGCTCAAATCTCCAGACTTTGTGTTGAAGTGAACTTGGAGCTTATTCTGCAGAAGCAATCTTCTCGATGCATCACCTTGTATATTAGTGTTCCTGTCAAATCGTTGATTTTGTGGATTGCGGGGCCTGATCCTGATTCCACCCAAACGAATGTCACTACCACCATCTTGATTTGTATTGTTGCTTCCTTTGTTAAGGTTATTGAACTGGTCTGAGGCAGAAATTGTCAATAAGCTTTTCTGTTCATAAAGTTCATTTTGTAACAGACCCAGATTGATCTGCTGCTGATACGCATTACTAGCAGAAAACAGACTTGAAGAAGGATTGTGGTCAACATTCCCCTCGGGAAGGACAGTACCATGAAACTCTTGCCGAATCTGTAATAAGGTGGAATGTGTATGGTTAAATTTCTCAAGGGAATAAATTTATTATAACACACCATAGTGAAATTTAAATGGATCAAAAAACAAGAAAGACCATGCAACATGCAGAAGCAGTGTGGTAGTTCCCACTCACTCTAATTGATGCCAGATCAACATCCGAGCCGCTGTACGATCCAGAGTCCTTAACAAAGACCACACTCTCAAGGCTCTCCTGTGGAATTGTTGAAATGTTCTGAACGCTAGAATCCCCATATGAGAGTTCAGCTGTCATGGAATCAATACAATCAGATGGATTGGCATATGTTTCATTTGCACCATAATGAAATTGCAACCCTTCAATACTGGTGCTCAATTCATTGTTGCCGGGATAAAACATGGAGGAAGATCCCATTGCTGATTGGACCTGCACATGCAGTGGTGAAAAGATTTTGTAATATCGAGACTCTGGCGGGGAGTCAATAAAGCTATTTAGGGCTTCTTCCAGTGGTATATCCCCCTACAAAATGCATAAACAAACAATACTAATTAATTAGTCGATTGCATTTTCTTACACAGAAAAGGTCATATGTATCAAAAATGACTTCCAACTCACCTCAGAAGCTCCTGGGTCAACAAATCGATCTCCTCCTTCACAGACACCAAAGTTGTTGCTTTGAGGTTCCACTGGCGCTACAACCTCAGAAGTTGTATTTGCTGGAGATGCTTCAATCAGTGGTTGATTAGATTGTGTAACTTCCAGAGACGACTGAACCATAGTCGGAGATGAAACAGTAGCTTCAGCTCCTTCACAGACACCAAAGTTGTTGCTTTGAGGTTCCACTGGCGCTACAACCTCAGACGTTGTATTTGCTGGAGATGCTTCAATCAGTGGTTGATTAGATTGTGTAACTTCCAGAGACGACTGAACCATAGTCGGAGATGAAACAGTAGCTTCAGCTTCATCACGGTTCAGACTTTCAATGCTCTCATCTTGTTTCTTAAACAAACGAGAAAGGACAAAGGAACTCTGCAGTGCATAAGATTGTCAAATTTTATCAAGATTGAACCATTGATAGCTAAATAGAAATCAAGCAAGCACAAGAGATTTTAAAGCATCTTTTATCATGAGCATCATTTGTAAACTGAGCAAACATAAAGCGCCACAGCCAAGCCATTCAATCATGGCAGCATCTCTTGAGGTGGCGAAGGCGACCAATCAATCAAACAAACAACAAAGCACCCACACCCAACCTACATTGCATGAAATAACCTAAAACAAAGAGAACTAAACAGCTTTACCAGCATAACCTAGCAATACCTATTTGAAATATTGAGTAATCATAAGGAGAAGGAAAAAACCACCATTATTTCCAAATTGGTCAAGAACAGACTGACACACCTACTAATATTGAGCAGCAAATGAGACAAATCAATCAATGCATCAAAGCTCTAAACTTCATAGCAAAAGCATAAACCAGGGACCAAAAACTGATTTTACCTGGCCAGGTTTAGTTCCATCAAGCTCCTCTTCAGTAGCACGATACTCATGCATGACCCAATGTGTCCTCTTACCCTTAGGAGCGCGTCCCCTATAAAAAACAAGAGTCTTCTTCATTCCAATCAATTTATTTCCAGATTTTATCTTCCTATCCGTACCAGTCGCCTTCCAATGCCCAGCATTTGTTGCTCTATTCAGCCTCGAACCATTCGGATGCTTCCTGTCTACTGGACAGAAAAAAAACCACTCTGAATCCTTGCTCTTTATGATCGAAAAATCTACACCAGTAGCACAAATAGAAACAAAACCCACAAGTCAAAATTCAATATTGAAATAAAAAAATGAAAAAAAATGAAAGATTGTTCTGCAATTTTAGAGTATGTAAGTACCTGGCAAGTCCCAAGGTTCCCATTTGCAGACATCAATTTCAGGAATAACTTTAACTCCATCATCATCACCATTAATCTTGAGTCTTAAGTAGTAATCAACTAGTTCTTCATCGGTTGGTCTGAATCTAAAGCCTAAAGGGAATGAATTAAAGTTCAAAGACAAAGCAGCCATGGTTTTCAGAGAAACCAAGGACCCAATTTACAAGGAGAATTAAGTGAAAGGGAGAGCGAGCGAGAGAGGGATTCTAAGCATTTTAGATTTCAAGGAGAAAAAACTACAGAGAAGGTAGAAGCCTTTGTTGTCATCAAAGAGGTAATAAAAAAATTCGACATTTCGTATATACATTTTTAAGCCTTTTCATAGTGCTTTACCCTTGTTATTTCTTTTCATTAGAGAGGTATTTGGAATCGTGAAATTATTTTTAAAAGGATTATCAATTTTCTATTTTTCTTCCGTTTCGATTGAAATAATTGGTATATTTTGTTTCATTTTAAAAAAACTAAACAAATCAAAATAAGTTTTATTTTATTCGGAATCTCAATCTATTCTGGAAATTTCTCCGAAATTATGCGTGGAATATTCTGGTTTTGATCTGCATATTCTATTTTGGTCAAATATTTTTTTTTAAATAATAAATAATTTTATATTATCAGTCATATCTTTTAATCTGATTTTTAAATTAAGATGAAATTTTACGAAGAATCTCTTAATATATTTATATATATTATGTTAAAATTTCAAAGTAATCTAGGAATGTAACGACTTTGCAAGATTAATGATGACATTCTCGTAATATTATCTAGATCCATAATTATGTTCAAAAAAATTGTTTTATTGTGTTTTTTTTATATTAATTTTTTCTCAATATCATTTGTCAACAATAAGTTTATTACGAATTGAACTTTATAATTTGTTTTATTTAAAATTATCATAGTTTTATAATGCAAGTCATACATTTGAAAGGCTAATCTAGTTTGACCCAAGTTGATTCAATAAATCATTATTTCAATAATTTTTTAAGATGTCAGCTTGATTTTTTTGAGTTAAACTATATTTTTATTAATTTCTCATGGTATCTTTGAACTCATCAAGTCGATCGAGTTATATCAATTCAACTTTTTTTTTACTTATGTTTAAAATTTAAATTATACAATTTTAAAAAAATTTATTTTTAGATTTGAATTAAAATTTTCTATTGAATTAATATATTTAATTATATATAAATATATATAAACAATACAACCCCGAAACGGAACGTCAAAACGTTTCGAAACCAAAATATTCTATTCCAATTGAAAAAAAAACAACACCAACCGAAACGGAATTAACAACATTGATTTTTAATTATATTAAAAAAATATTTTAAAAAATCTAAAATACATGAAATATCATCTTCGCCTTTTATCTATTTATTTATTTTTAAGAGAAAATGAATTACTTAGTAATTGTTTATATTGCTTGAAAGAAAATCCATTTAACCCATGAGTTCATGGTATTTTTTATACACATAATGACCTTTTTTTTATCTTATTTGTAAACAATTAAGAATGTGTATTGTTTTGATTTTTTTAAAGAAAACTGAATCATATTTTGAGTAAATTCTTCACCTTTTGGATTAGGGTTTTGCATATCCTCCTCGACAAAGAAGTTGCTTTGCTCGCCTACTTTTTTCTGGCTTTTGGTAAAGCAAACACATGAAGAAAACCTACTCTCTTTTTTTAAAAAACGAAACTTTATGAACTTTATGCTACCTAATCCCTTTGAATTTTCTGTTCTTTGTTCATGGCTGCGCCTACACCTCAACCAAATCATACACTGAACATTCCCATCATTCGTTCTGTTCTAAAATTGTCATGATATCAATTGTGAGCACGGCATCCTTATCGGCGAGAACACCACCGTGAGTCGGGCATGATCGGAAAGATAGTAGTTTTCAGGCCACTTTCCTTTCTCTACTTCAGGAGGGAATAGCACAGCATTCTCCACGCTGAAACCAATGGTCTGCTCTTCTCCACCCTTATGATCATCATCTAGGACTCCATCATCTTTCTGCTCTGACCTTGTAGGATTCCAAATTCGCTGCTGCAGTTCCAACATTCAACAGAGTGAATTCATAAAGTTATTCTGCAAGTATTGATGCTGAATTGTTTTCTTTTCTGAAACCAATTTGTGGTGAAATGATATGGCAAAGCCATGTCGCAGCTTCGCTCCTGTTTCTTTGAGTTTGCCAAATTAATACATGGAATCCACTCATCAGGTTCAGGATAACAAACAGACAAATACAAATAACTTTTGGATTGCAAACAATCTTATAATCCAAGCTCAAGCAACCTGGATTGCCGATCCTGGCACTAGGACAGCTTGCTAAAAAGGCAGTTGCATTCCCAGAAAAAGTCAGAAAATCAGAGTATATATCGGAAACATTCACTTAATTTCTGGTTCTGTACCTGAAACTCTTTATAATCAAGAACACCATTGCCATCCATGTCTGCCTGCACCCACAAATCCTTTGTCTCCTCGTCGCTGAGTCCATAGCAATGCCCGGTTAAGTTAAGCTGCAGAATCAAGAAACAGTGTTGTGTTTGAGTTGTCAGAGAAATGAATGTAATCATTTTACTAAGCTGCTAGAATTGTAGGGGATTATATAGATTTCACTTATCATACCTGCCGAAGAGCTTCACAGAAACCTGAGTAGGTAATGCAATCACTATCATTATCGGCCTTTAGTAAGGCAAAGGCCTTTTCTTCTGTCAGGGAAGCTCTCCGTACTAGATACTGAAATGGAAAACAAATTTCACTGTCAGAGATAGAAACTCTCAAGGAATGTATTCTCCTTTTAATCTTCCAAGTGCCATAACTGAAAAAGTTCCTTTTTTTTTCATTTTATAATTCCATGCCCCTGACATTAGGAAACCAATGCAGAGTGCAGACACAAGAAGTTTACGAGTTTGCTCCACAAGAAATTAAAAATCTGACCTTGAACATGCCAAATACTGCTTCACTCCAGCTTGATTTTAGTAGCTTTCGGTATCTATTGGGATTAAGAAGCCATATAAAATCCACACCGCAAATATTTCCGCGATGGTTTTGGTGGCTAACCCACTGCATTCAAAAGATGAAGGGGATTAATGAGAAATTTATACAATAAATGAACCACCAACATGATTTCTAACAGAACAAAATAGATTATTACTAGTTTAAACATGAAAATAAGGACCTTGTGAGCATCTGCGTCAGTGTACTGATGAGCAGTATCATATGATGATACAAAGCCTATTGATCTGAGGAACTTGTAAACATGCCCACGTTTGCTCCCATTCCAGTCACTACACAAAGTATAGAGTAAAGGGTAGAATAAAAAGAGTGTAATTCTGTGAAGGGAAAAGAATCCAACAAGGTGGGATAGTTTTTCTAGAAAGGATTAGAAGTATAAGCTTTTGCTCACCCGCAAAGCATAATAGGCATCGGGCTAAGCTTGTTTTCTTTCTGATAAGATTCCACATATTGCAGGATTTTGTAGACCTGTTATTGCAATCATACAGCCCAGGCCAAAACCAAGGATTGCTAGAAGTTAATTACCTGTGAGGAAGATGAGTTTAAAACAGCAGGGGAGGAAAATGTATTTACCTGATTCAATCTGACAAGAGACAAGCTTGAATCATGAGGAAATAACAAGTGGGTGTTGACGATGAGAATTTCTTGTCGAGTGTCGTTGTTCCGGGATGGTGAATAAGGGCCAGCTAATTCAACATGTAGCAACTGAGCAACTCGATCTCCACAATCATTGAAAAGCAATTCCCTATGGCAAATAACTCTGAAACACTCCTTACGCACGGCGATCAGTAGACCCTGAGATATCAGACAATGGTGATTGTATGGATGATGAAACCAGAAACATCAAATCTGCAAACTCCATCTCTAGAACATGGCCTATAATGTTTGATTACAAAAACTCCAATGGCATCCAAAACTTTGTTTAACAGTTTTGATCTTCGAAGAATATGGTAAGATATGAAATATCAGAATTCACTAAAAGAAACCAGAATCGAAGTTTAAATGTATAGACAAAAGGGATTCTAGAGAAAATTAGAATCTGAGAGATGAAGAAGAGAGGTGCGTACCATCACCCCGGTTGTTGGTACGTGCAAGCTTGAAATTTATATAGCCAGCATCACCTAATCTCTTCTCATACATGCTGACCAACTCTTCATTTCCTACCCAGAATTCCTACACCAATCAAACCCCATTTGAAACGATCAGCAACCAAATCAAAACAACATCAAAATAATCATTCAGAACCATGAAGAGATGGAGAGGGAGGGACCTGGAGACAAATAATGGAAGATCTTTCACGCAACAAGGAATCCAAAATCTTCTGGTTTCTAACAAGCCAATAGGCTCTGTAATCACTTTCACGAGAATTCTGGCTCTTATCATTGTTAACGGTCAAACGTTTGTAGATAGGTGCAAGAATGTTGAACGTTGTACAGGTAATACAAGGTTGTTGCCGATGATCTCTCATTGACATTGATGATGATATTGCATAACTTCCTATTCTATTAATCCTTCTTGATCTGATTTCCTTTCTCATTTCTTTCTCTTTCTCAATAACTCCCCTTATTGTATTCAAATTTCGGAAAGACACAAATGATCAAGTTTTGAGGCAACGACCAGACAAACAAACATAACAGAAGATCGATGCAAGGGAAGTGGGGGCGGCGGGGGGCGGAGGGAAAAGATAGTTTTGAAGGGAAAAGTTGTGGTGGAAGTAGTGGAGGCTGTTTCGAAGCAGTCAATTAAAGGGGAAAGGCGGCAACAAAACAACCACAACCGCCACCAGCAACAACAACAAGAAGAAGAAAAAGAATAGCAAGAGATTGTGAAAATGGTGGTTCGCTGTGATTTAAGAAAGGCAACCTCATTCTCTTGTCTTCATTTATGGCGTGCCCTTCTCTTTATATACTCTATGCACTACAGTAATCCCTTAATTTAATCAATCAACCGTTGCCTTTCTTATTACGTCCAGCCAAAGTTTTTTATTTTATTTTTTTCTTCATATCTTTGGAGCTATTGTTTGGGTGGTAAGTATATATGTTTTTATACTACTGTTTTAATTCCGATGACAAAATTAATGCTATAAAACCCGGTTTGGTTTGAAAGATTAATCTAGAAATTAAGAAAAATATCATTTTAATTCCTTAAAAAATTGAAGCAGCATTGACTCCGAGTCAACACAATCACCAAATCTAAGATGCTTTTCTTTTCAAAAGAGAAGAAACACGTTGATGATGTTTCTTCCAGTATACTTCTTGTCCTGTTCTTCCTCGTCTGCTTACGACCAACGCTAGCTTGTTTCTCCTTATTCTTTCATTTTTATCTGCTGTGGTTTATATATATACATATATATGTTTATATAGATCGAAGAATCATTTACGTGTGTTTTACTATATATATATATATATATCGTGTTAAGGAACCATCTCACCTAAAAGTTCAAACTTATAAGTGAGGCCCCAGAATATGATTTATATTATTCACTAACACACTCCCTCAAGTGAAAGCCCTTTGGACTTGAAACTTGCACAGGCCCACATCACCTTGTGCTTGGTTTTTATCAAATAGAAATGGGGGTGGTGAGATTCGAACTCGTGACCACTGGGTCAACAAGGCTCTGATACCATGTTAAGGAACCATCTCACCTAAAAGCTCAAGCTTATAAGTGAGGCCCCAAAATATGATTTATATTATTCTCTAACATGTCGTAGTATTGATCCATCTTATCTAAAAGAAAGATGAAGTGAAGAATCGTTTTTATGTATGTAGAGATTTAAAGTATGGACGGAGTGAGATGATGAAGAATATAATTTATAATATTATATGCGTGTGGTGGTGGGGGGGTGTAAGCAAGGTTTTATCATGTATCCAGCCGAAAGTTGTGAAGAGGAGCACAGAATACGAGTCGTCCACTAGGTCGATGCTTGTCGGGGATTTTGGAAGAGCATGCATGCTCGTCGTCTTCCTTGATTTGAAGCTTGCTTACTACGTGTGAGGTTGACTAAAAATAGAAACACCATAGAGCTCATTTTCATTCCGACATGGAAACATCATTAGCAATTAAAAATATTTATTTTTTTTAAAAAAAAATCAATCTAAAATGCAAAAGAGGGGGGCCAAGAAGAATCAAATAAAAAAGAGATAGTCGCACACACTACAAGAAAGTGGTAGATCAAGAAAGTGGTAGATCGAAATGTTATCTCCAAATAAGTGTTCTTTTGGCATTGCGATTCCCACCAGTTTTTAGCTGAAATTTAATTTTTTTATATTTTAAATGAACATATTTTTGTGTGTTTTAGATCATTTTGATGTGTTGATTTCAAAAATGATTTTTAAAAAAAAATATCATTTTAATGTATTTCGGCATAATAAACACTTTGAAAAGTTACCGTAACTACACTCCCAGACAGGCTTAAAGAATTTAGATGGTGAGGGGCCCGACGGCAATGACATTCCTACAAAACCTCTGGACCAAAGGTTCTAATTTTTAATTTTTTTAAGGTTAATACAAGAATTTTACTATTATTAAAAAAAAATAGAAAAAAAAACAATGTTTTCTCCAAATAAATGCAGTATGGAGCAAGGCAATGAATCAACTTGAGAGAGAGTGCTGTAACTGCCATTCACATGGATTCCCATACGGCAGGCACCCGCTCGCATATCACAGAATCTGCAAGACTGCATTCATCATATGGGCTGCATTAATGTTCTTCGGGTATTATATATATATATATATATAGAGAGAGAGAGAGAGAGAGAGAGTATCAGGCCATGGTTTTGGTCCTGAACCGCAATTTGAGTCGTACGTTATTCCTGAGTGAAGGAGCCATGGATGCTGGAGAAGACTACGAGAGGAAGACAACGAGGAAGAAGAGTTCTTACAGAATTAGCCTGTCGGCAAGTTTACCTGAAGATGTTTGCGGTGCTTTCTCAGATGATACTATCTGTGCAGTTAAGCTCTCTGAGGATCCCTTCTCAGACATGAGAGCATCCATTTCAGAGATGCTTCAGAATGTGGGTGTCCATGACTGGGATGAAATGGAAGAGTTAGTCTACTGTTACATTTCCCTCAACTCTCCTGACCTTCATCGCGTCATCGCCGATGCATTTCTTAGTTTATCTTGTCCTTTTTTCTAGCATGCTTTCTTTTTCCGTTGTCTGCGACGACATGCTGCTTGAAATGCTACGTCTAGTCTAATTTGAATTCATTTGAACAATAAGTTGAATCCAAGATGGAATCCAGTTCATTTTCTTTCTTATATTACGTAGCTATAGTTATTTAGAGAAGCTAGTTTTAACATCAGCTTTTATCTTCAGTATAGTAAATCAGAAGGTTTCTGCTCTGATTTATACCATTTTTAGATTGGATTACATTTAAAATTGAATTTTTGACACTCAAAATGGTTCCGAACATGGTATTTTCACAGATCTGAAACTCTATTTGCCTCATACTCTCCCACTTCAAAACAGATAGAGAAAACTAGCAGACATAGAAGATAACTAGCATTGCAATCTGCAGATCCCAACATGGTTATCAGCATTATGTAGAAAGATTTCCTGGTTTTTAATTTTACTCGAAAAAGGTCCTTTGGCTAATATAATTGCTTAGTGGGGGGGCATTGAGGACAGCAGTGGCTGACAGTTACACTAACCAAAATATACTATGAACAAGCTTGACTGCGAGTTGGTAAGGCCGGATGGTAGATGATCCACGCTGCGTGCTGCCCCACCAGCCAAGATATACCCAGGATTGAATTTCATTCGGAAAAGAAAGAGATGGCGAATGAGGCAGGGAAGTTTAGTCGAAGTAGTTGCAATGAAAAATTAGAAGACAGATTGAGTGATCTTCTTGACTGCATAATCCATAAAATTCTGTCTCTGAATTGTGCAGTCCAGACAGACATGTGTATTGTCTAAAAGATGGCGATTAATGGTGTGAACATCACTTCCTGTCTGAATTTCTCAAACTTTTCAGCTTTTTAATAGATTTGTGAGCAGAGCGTCATGACAACAGCAATGTTTACAAGGTTCAGCAATAATTTCCTCTTGGAGCTCCCATCATTCTTTTGGGGATATATGATCATAAACTATGCTGTTTCCCATTATGTTCAGCAAGCTCATGGTCATAAATTATGGTGACGCACCACCTTCTGTCCGATCTTTCTCTTCACCAAATAAGAAATAATAAATATCTTCGATCGAGTTTCTCTTTCGTTTTGCAAGGCACTTGATTTATTTGTTTTCCTTGTTAGCACTTGAATTTATCTTGGCTATCTATAGCCTTTAGTAGAATTTAACAGTATTTTTAATTCATAAAAAAACTAATAAAGATAATTAATCATAATCGATGAAAGATATGTTATAGATGTGGACAACGAAGTTACAGAATCAATTTTTCAGATACAGCCTTGGAGGAAGTCTTCTTTATTTATTTAATTTTCTTGACGGGTGCCAATAAACTCTTCTTTGTTGCTTTTGCGACAAACAGTTTCATATTGAATGGTGTCCATGCGCTAATGGATACAGTTTATGATCTTGTTTGATCTTCCTTTGTATATATTGATAAAGTGTTGTTGTTGTAACAAGGGACTGTGCTTTTATATATTTATCAAAAGAAACAAAAACATTTTATAGTTTGAAAAATAGTAATTCATGGGCGTTCCAGGCGGGGGTGTTCAGGCAAACGCAGATATGACACACCAAAAACATTGCGATAAACGAGTTTATAATTGGAGGTGAAGGCATTGCGAAAAGCGATTTGGAATGACTTCCACTCTATTGGAGTTACTTGTAGCACAACTTCAAAGTCTGGACAGCTAATCTATGTAAATGTAGAGATTATGTGGTTGAAGTGAAGAAAACTTTAAGGAAAAAAAAACAGACAGTGGTCAAAAGTTGCAGTAGATTCCATGGAACACGAAATCAGGAAAAACAAAATCACTCATGGATGAACATGTGAATCTCAGAAGCAGGCATCCTCCCTAAACTGATAAAGCACAACTCTGGAGTTCGAGAGAAAATTCTTTAAGAAAAAGAAGGGAAACACCGTTTGACTTGTGCTTATTCCCCTGGGAAACATCAATGGCTGGGAACAAACAAGTCCATCGGAGTCAGGAACTGAGCTACCTACCTTTGTGGGTAATTAGTTTCCTGTCCTCTTTGAATGGTTGTGTGGACGGATCAGATAGGCTCGGCACTCTTGCAACACTACCCTTCCCTTTCTTGGCATTTGGTCCTAGTTCCTCTATCATGTATTTCCAACCATCAATCGGCCTCCTTCGGCTAAATATGTGAGTCTTGATAAAACTAGCTATCTGCAAGTAGTTGCAAAAAAAAATGTTTGTTTAGCTGGAAAGAGATGATGACTAGGCTGGAAAGGAGATTTATACCTAAGACTAGCAACATAATTTAAAGTGATTTCAATGACATCAACTCACCTGGAATTTGCTGTATGCTATTCGACGATCAAATTCTTGGAGGAGAATATCTTCCTCCCTCTGTGACATTTCCCATATATTTCCATCTTGTGCCTTCGCTGTTGTTTCCCAGCCATCAGGTTTATTTTTAAACTCAGAAGAGCTTGGGATTTTTGAGTTGTCCAAGTCATTATTGGCAGTGTCAAAAATTCTGCAATAAGATATCTATTAGAATTGACAGGTTCATCTAAACTCCAACAAAAATAATCTGAGTGATATATTTGACCTGCCAGTAATCCCACACAAAAAGCAAAGCTTAAAGGATCCAGGAATTCAATAAGGCTAAAATGACAACGAATTTATTCTCAGATTTTCTACATTTCGTAGAGGGTCTACAGCATGAGACTATCAGAATAAGCTAGAAGAAAACATTGCATCACACAAACAATGAACCAAATGTACCCAAATTTTTAATCCATAGAAATCCAAAAGGGCTTTCAGGGAGTGGGAGCTTTCAGGGAGCGAGAACTGTGTTGGATTCTTCAATGTGAAGGATTGTAGCCATATTGCTTCATGGTCGTATAAGTATTTTAATTCTCAATTTCATTTGAGTTCACAACAGCATTGATACAGCTATTTTTTTTTATCATGGAACATGGCACAGTGAGAAGATCAGAGAAAAAGTGCATTAAGAAATGCATCCTGTTTAGAAACTTTAAGCATCAAGTTCATGCAAGTAGGCAGACTAATTATTTATCAAGAAAATGGCATGCCAATAGCTGTACCATTTAATTACTTGTTTTCAGGTTAATTGTGTTCGTGGGCTTTGACATTTGTTTTTGCAACCAAGAATAAATAGTATCACAATGAAGAGAAAACATGTTCTCACGCATGATTTTTCTCTTTGTTACTAATAAAGAAGCTTTAATGACTAGGATTTGGGATACAGGTTGGAATGAGCTAAAAGTAACTTGCTAGCTCAAGAAGCTCAAAACTAAGAATGCCTGGTGAAGAAACCAGCAAGCTTCCAATGTTTTTTTAAACAAAACAAATATGTTGAACATCATTAGCAGAAAATGTGCAGTAATTTGGTCAACAACAGGCTTTAGTTTCTATAAAGCAAGAATCAAAGAGTTCATAAAATCAAACTTTAAAAATCATCAGAAGTGAAATTTCTTAAAATATTTAACAAACTTACTGTTGTACGTGTAATATAATGGTGCTTGGTATTGTTAAGAAGGTTCCTCTATACAGATCGATATGATTATTAACAAAACCACCAGCCTCAGCAATTTCTCTTGGAGTGAGATTTATCTATCATTTCTAAGAGACAATTACACAGGTGTGATGGCCTGGTGATCGTGATGGTCATTTGGTAGTTTAGCCTCACAAACCAATTCAGTTTTAGATCAGAAATAATTAAATTATACAACTAATAGTAAATAGCATTGGATGGATGGAAGAAAGGGGCTTACTCGGAGCAGCTATCAAGCAATCTGTCAATATCATCAGGAGAAGAATCTCCCAATGTAGCATTCATAGCTGCCTCCTGCTGCTTCTCAATTTCCTTGGTCCATAATCCAGCATGAATTCTTTGCTTCTTCAATCTGTAATCTTTTTTCATAGTGTCCAAATTATAAAGTGAATCGCCTCCATTTTTATCATTATCATTCTTTGGCTGTGGTTGTGGCTGGTTTTTCCGCCGCTCATCCCAGTTATCATTCATTTCCTCAACAAAAGCCTTGGTCTCAGCGTCCTCTATCTCCGTGGGTGAAGAGAAATTCACGTCCGTTTCCCATGGAGCTCGGTTCTTAGCTGTTAGATCCTCTGGTAGCCACGCTGTTTCCCACGCATCATTCCATTCATCCTCCCCTTTTTTGGTGGAAAATGATTGAAAAAATTGGCCCACTCCATTTATTCTGCATCTTTCTTTAATTCTACTACAACTTGCTGCTGCTATCTGTCGAACAGAAAGCATTCTCTGGTCTCTTCACTTGACTGCAAGCAATAATAGATAATAGCATTTAGTATTTACTGGATCTATGACCCACACACTGCTGCAGGTCAACTTGCTAAGCTGTTTTGAATGACAACAACTTTTTCACGAAACAAGATGTCAACGTTTAGATTAAAAAAAAGGTGATTTTTTTCAAATGATTTTGAAGTAAGGAAAGCAAGGATCAAACTGAAAAGAAATTAGAAGTAAGGTGTATGAATCAAATTACACAAACAACTTGTCAGGATATAAGTTTTATATTTCACATGTCTAACTTGCAGCATGTATACAATGCCATAAGCCTCATTCAAAAGTCCCAATGTACTCATACACAGATAAGCATCCTTTCTTCCTCCTATTTTCTTCCTCAAGAGCCATAATAAACCCATAACCACAAAACCTAATCTATCAAATCAAAACAATAAAGCTTATTAAAAACATTCTGATATTAAGACCTCTGTCCACCACCACAATAACACAGAATGAAAATATCCAAATTCCACAAATCCCAGTAATAAAGACTCACTCATCCTTGAAAAGTTCAGGCAGAAGAAACTTAAGGTTCTTCGAAGACCACCTCCTGACAAACAGCAAGCCTAACAGTGTTTGGACAGTGAGAAAGAACGAAGCAGGTGGAGATGATGATCAAAGAAACCCATAACAGCCATAGCCAACACCATAATCACATCTCAAAGACAATCTAAATTCAATCAACAGTCTCTTTTCTCTCAATAAGAAAATCCAACTTTCACCTACGTGAACTAGCAGCTAAGCCTCATGACAGCAGAATTACATCAAACTTTATTACAACAAATGATTCAATAACAAAATTAATCAAAACTCCAACTTCAGAAATCACCAAACTTTGTATGACATAATTAATCATATCAATCAATCAAGAGATTAACAAAACAAGAAAATAAACCGACCCCTGATAAAAAAAAAGAGTTGGAGAGCAATGAAGTGTAAACTTTTAGAGTTAAGATTAATGGGTTTTAAAGCTTAATTTAAGTGGGGGGGAAAATAAACACACCGAATTTGGAAGATGAAGAAAGAGTGAATTTTAGACCAAACCAAAACAAAATTATTTAAAAAAAAAGAGCTACGAACATCTCTAACTCAAGAAATGAAATGAAGAGAACAAGTGAGAGAAATACCCGAGCACAAGAAAAAAAACTCAGGTTGGAAACGACGACTCAGTGACTCAGAGAAATTCAGGTCCAGCTATGGTAAACCTGTAAGGAGACGTTTCGAAACCACAGTACAACAACAGCAGCAGTGATTCAGCAGACGAGAAGAAAACAATATGAAAGCCCAAAAGCTCTGTTTGGACTCGAGGCTAGAATGTATTATTTCATGTTTAATAATTTTACAAGACAGAATAGTATCTCACTCAGGGTCCTAAATGTCTTAGAGATTTCTAATTCCGATCCATTTTTTCTAATTTTTGGTAACCAATTTTATGTAAAATGATTATTTTGTAAAAAAGAACTAAATAATATAATATTACTATGGAAAAAGAACCCAATTGAGAAATGACTGAAACATTGTGGACCTAATTAACAAAATATATTGATTTGGTAACTCAATTGAGAATCGATAAATAGATTAGGGACCAAAACCCATATAGGGAGGCTAAATTGAGGTTTTGCCTAGTTTTCAAAAAACAAACTTTTCAGAATGTTTTTTATTTAAAAATATATTAGAATAATATTATTTAAAAAAAAATTGTTTTTGGATATCAAAAAATTAAAATATTCTAGATTTACAAGATGAAATTAAAATTAAAATAATTTAATTGTGATAATAAAAATATTTTTAAAAAAATAATAATAATATGTTATAAATTTATATTTATATGTATTAATGTCCATGACAATTCATAATTATATGTATTAAATATTTATGATTATTGAGTTTAATCTCTTGAATTTTTATAACCATTGAGTTCATTTCATTCTCTTATTAATAGACATACTTATCTTGTATTTTTAAAATTTAGAAAAAATAAAAAAATCATAATAAAAAATGTTTTTTTCTTATCTCTTTTAATTTATACGCTTATATAGTAATTATTATATTTTATAACATAATCAATATATTTTCAAATATAAACACAATTATCATCACAACGATAAACATTCTCTAAACTCTAAAAGACCTATGCCTTGAAAATCTAAAAAGGCTTACTTTACTTACGTATTTGAACTTAGTGAGTGTTTGGCTCTGCGGTGCGGCCTACGATTAAGGCTCACCGCAGAGCCAAACGTATTTTAACCAAACACCCGCATGAAAATTAACGATGAGTCCCACTGATAATAACGTTTCAGCCGCAGGGTAACGAAACGCATTATACATATGCTTTTGGCTGCGTTTTGTTTCGGTTACAAGTTGCGTTCATAACAGATGAACACCCATGCAATACTACTTTCATTTCTACTGCCATGTACGTGAACACATGAACAAACGAACACAGAAACGAGAAATTTACAGAAAAATTAGCAAAGAAAAACAAGCAAAAAACAAGAAAATATCACATAAAAATCACACCATCATCCCTCATTCCTCTCGACAACCAGCTCCTTCTCTCTAAAATCAGCTATGTCGAGCTTTCTCTCTCTCCACCGTTAGAGGCCACCCAACTAGCTCACATCACCATTATCACCACCTTGAACTTTCCTTTCACACTAGCAACCTAACCACACTCTCCGGCGAGGCAGCAGCCACGGTTACAACTGCTGCAACGTGAGTCCCCGTCACCTTTGGAAGCCTCCTCCGGCCACCACACACCAATATTTTTGACGCCACCACAACAGGAAGAACCGCCTCGGCCTCTTCTACCCAACGAGTACTGGCCGTTGACCCTCTCGTCACAGTCAGCCATGTTACTGTTCACGTGAACAGTAACATGGCCGAATAATTCAAGATGGATGAAAGGTGCAACGCACCGTTTTGTGCCTGTGTAATATTAATTTCGAATTTGCAACGCACCATTTTATTTGCATGACAACGTTACCGTAACTGAGTTTTATTTTTTTTTGGAAATAAACCAAATCAATTTAACTAAGCCAACATGGTTTTTTTTTAACTTATTCAATTTAACTAATTAGTCTATTAAAAAATTTACCCCAAACATCAAAATCAGGTTTTAATAATAATATTAAATTATTAAGGAGAGAGCAGTAGAGGAAGCCATAGGAGAGTAGGAGCAGCAGACAGAGACAGATTTAGCAGGACAACAGCATTATCATGAAATTTATGTCACTGAAATTGAGGTGAGGAGACAAACCCTCAGGCATCACCAGACATAAACACATGCTCGTGATGTGTTTTGTCCAGTTCATGAAAAAGCATGCTTGAGGGTTTTGTTTCTGTCCCTCGCGTCAATGGATGGTAGCCACCGCACCGCGCCCACCCATCAACATGCCTACGGTGGGCTCGAACTGTATGTTTTAAAAATATTTGACTGATTAGCAATAAATGCACCCTGAAAAATCTCTGTGGTTAGAAAAAAAAGCTGCAATTTGTATATTTTCATGATACTATTTGTTTGTTTACGCTAAATTTCATGGCTGCAATCTTTATAACTTTCCCATTCTCTTTTGATTTTTCAACGATGTGAATCAACATTAGGGGCTTGCCATTTAACTTGCAGCAGTTGTACTATTTTTCAACCTTTTTTAAAAATAAAAAAATCAAATCAATAAAAGTATTGGAATTTGGACTCTGAACTCAACATGTTCTTGAGATTTTATATAACTAATCATCTCGTGGAAGATGTTTGGAGCCAATAGTAGTAGTAGTTGCAGAATATTTAATGTGGATGATGCACCAATATCTTTCTCTGGTCATGGATCCAAGTGTAGGAGATTTTATCCTTCCTATTTGTGTTCTGCAAACATGATATTTGCCTGCACCAATTTAAATTGATTTTAGATTCTGTGAATTTTGTGCCTTGCATTAAGAAGCAAAGGCATAGAAAGTTGAATTGAGCTTCATGGTGACAGTAATGGCCGTAAGGATGTAAGAACTCAATTCAATTTCACAAGACTAACACTAAAGAATTAAAGAACCAGCCATCTCTGCTCTGATTTGCCTGTCTGCAAATTCGATGGTGTTGATTCTGCAGACTGAAAATTCAGCACTTTCACTTGAAAGGGGTGCAGGAATAGCCGGTGCAAAGACCAGTGTTGGTGCTGCTGTAGGGGAAAAGAGCAACAGGTCTATTTGGTGGCAACTCAGGAATCGGCCTCTCAAGGTTCAGAAACTCCACCACCTCCTCCATGGATGGCCTGCCTCTGTTCTCATTTAGTGTACAAAGAAGTCCAATCTCCGACACTCTAATGGCTTGTTCCAAGCTCACCATGGAGCCCATCCTCCTGTCCACCAATCTTGCCTTCTCATCAGTCTCATGCATTCTCCATGAGAAATCCAACAAATCCCTCTCTTCTTGACTCGCCTCAGACTCAGACCTTCCTCTCCCGGAAACAACTTCCAGCACAAAAATGCCGAACTCAAACACATCAGCCTTCTGACTCACGGCGGCTTCGAAACGCTGCGACTCTGTGGAAGAGAGCACGAAGCCAAAGTCGCCCAGAACTGCTCTGAAGCTAACATCAAGAAAGACACTGGTAGTTTTCATATTCTTGTGAGCCAGCTGCTTTGAGTGGAGGAAACTGAGTGCGTCCGCAACATCTCTTACTACTTTCAGCCGCCGAGTCCATGGAAGCACGCCGGCCCCAAATAGCCATTTGTCGAGGCTTCCATTTGGATAAAAGTCATAAACAACCATGGTTTCACGATTATCCTGACACCATCCTCTGAGAGGAACCAAATTGGGGTGTCGAACTCGGCTGATGGTACTGATTTCTTTGAGCAATCTTCGTCTATCCAGTCCAAGTTGTGGACTCAGAAACTGAGCGGAGAAGCGTTTAATGGCCACTTGACAACCGTTTAGAAGCTTCCCTCTGTAGTAAATACCTTTGGAATCGTTGCCTAGCATTTCATACTCGTGAAAACCCCGAGTGGCAGAGGAAACTTCAGAGATGGTGAAGCGGCGGGGTTTGTTGGGAGGCCTTGGTCGTTGCCTTTTATCAGGCAATATCACAGCAGCCTTAGTTTGATTATTTCTGCGCCTGCCATTGTAGAAAAGACCGGCAAACACAGCTATAGCCAGTGCCATCACACTAATGAAAATCAACAAACTTCTTGGGGGTTCTTTCTTTGAGCTACGCGACGCTGAACTTTGAACACCTTGATCAATTCGCTCCATAATCTTACTCTCACATGTCTCTGCAGACGGGGCACGGAGAGAGGCTTGGCTTGTAGAAGTGAAGTTCCAACTGTATATATTGTGAATCTGGGTCATATTGCCAGTTGAAGCTGAGAATCCAACAAACATGTATTCATTGAGAAAAGGGGAGAGGTCAAGAGAACCAGAGAATATGGTCTTCGATCCGAGGCTAATTCCCATCCACCGCCGTGAACCATCATATACTATCGTAGCTTCGTGAATCAAACCATCCTTGAGGTAGACACCGGCATCTGAAGCATTTACAGTCGTGGTGGAAATGATGCTGCCAAGATTGATCCCCACATGATTGTCATTCGGATCACCAAATTCAGGATTATGACGGGTATCAAACTCAACAGCAACAGCTTTATAATCGTCCTCACAGGCATCGTTGAGCATGCCCAGCCATGGCCCCGGCCTGCCCACAGTGAACTCGTCAGGCACCATTATAAAGGTAAGTCCACTGCCTCCACTATTACTGAAACTACCAGTGGAGTTGACATGAGATTCAGCACTGGAGTTGCTAAATTGGAAAGAGAAGGTGGTCTCGAAGGAAGCAGGAGCACCAGTGAGCGGATCAAGCATACGGATAGGATAAGCAAAGATTGCTCGTCCTGCTTGATGCCTCAGATCACTTGACTGGGTTTCGTCAGGAATTTGGATAGCACCCTTTTCATCTGAAAACCTGGCACTGCCTAAAAGCTTAACCTCATTTACAATTTTGGGATCATCTAGCCTAAAATCTGAGAAGAAAAGATGTTTGGTCACAGTAACTGCAGGTCCAGTTACCTGATCCTTCCCGTCGGCTAAAATTGGATATGCTACAAACACTACAATAGTTGCTGAGAATAACAGAGAGAAGCGGCAGTAAGAACCCATCACAGAGGACAAGGAAGAACAAGAGATGAACTGCAGAAGAAAAGTTCCTTCTGCTAAGTTAAATGCGCGCTGGAAGAGTTTGCAAAATAGACGACTCCATTCCACCACCTATCCTGTTTAATGAACTTGATAGTGTGTTATTTGTCCACAAGTGAACAAAATCATCCACCTGTCCTCGTTTGTAGATCTTAAAAAGGTGACATCCTCATCACGGTATAATGGCTGCGAATGACTTGTAACATCGTGTATTTTAGCTTCATTCCTTCATGGGGTATAGCTAATTAGCTATGGTTTTCTGAGGTGAGTGATGATTCCTGAGTCATATTCTTGGGTCCCTCCTTATCTTCCATTTTAGCTTCCCAGTTGTACAATCGAAGATGGCCACCCTATATTCTGCAGCCCAAATGAATGAGAAGTTCCCATCAATCTAGATAATTGCATTCAGCTAATTGGTAGGCAGAAGGTATTTAGATGTACTCTTCTTTGAAGGATAAATTATAAGTTGATGAAGTACTGTAAGAAATTCATACAAAAATTAGAAATTCATAGCTTTTTTTCTCTATAAATTGCTCCCTGTTTGTATTTGATGCAGTGTTATGATAAGTTCAAATTCCTGTATTTATACACCTAAACCTTGGAGTATTTTCATGAAGAAAAGGTTGTGTTGGTGATGGAAAATTTTGATTTTGGCTGGCCATTGTAGCTCTTGGTTTGGCTGGTGTCGTGTCAAGGTAAATGTCGATGATGATCTGCCATTAACGTAGAAAAAGGCAACCACTCTGCATGGAGAAAAAACCACGCATACATAATGTTTTATGAAGAAAAAAAATATTGTATGAGTGGCTTGTGGAAACCTAAGAAAATAGAAAAGCATGTCGGGTAAGATTGAGATGTTTAGGGGTGTTTGGTATTTCATTTTAAAATTGTTTTTGAAAAAATTGATTTTATTTTATTTTATTTTTTACTTTTAAATTAAAAAATAATAATAATTTTAAATCATTTTCATGTGATATGATGATGTTAAAAATAATTTATAAAAAATAAAAATATATATTATATTAATATGTCTAAAAACCGAACATTTCCAAACACTGCACTAAAACTCGGTAGAGATAGGGGGTTATCACTTATCAGTGGAGTCTCCTGCCATCTTCTTGAAATTTGGTAGTGACATGCTACTCAATTAAATTGAAATCTTTTCGAATATATATGACATGAATATAAATTAACAATATATACATGAATATTAATTTTATAAATCATTTTTAATTAAGTTTTTTTATTTTTTAATTTAATATAGTTTGATTATTTTTGAATTTTAATTTAATGCTCTAAGTTTTTTAATCGTTTCTATTTAAACTTTTGTGATTAAATAAAATATTTTACTTCTTTTTTTATATACTTATATTGATGATATATTCATACATAAGAATATTATTATTTAAATTAAAAACCGAGGCATAAAAACAGTTTACACACGCGCACACACCATAAACACTAGGCTCAACTCAAAAGCTGACTGGGCCTCTTACTGAACCGGAAAAATACGGGTCGACCGATTTTGAAGGTGCGAGACTACACTACAAAACGGAAGCGTGTGAGTATAGCCAAAACGCAGCATCGGCCCAAGGTTTCAAGCTTTGAGAGAAGGAACAGCAAGAAACCCTAGCTAGCTCCCGACTCCGTCCCGTCCGTCCGTCCTCGTCTCTCTCCAAACCTCATTGGCTGGCTCCGGCATCCGTTTCTCTCTCGGTATAGTGAACAACAGCATAGCTCCTCTCTTTCTCTAATTTCTTCAAGTTTCATGTTTCCAGGACTTGAAGAGTACAGAAATTAATTGAGTCCTTGCTTAATAATTGCGATTGAGCAACTGTAATTACTCGTTTTTATTGATCTTGTGTTCTCCAACATTATTTATTTATATCATTTTAAATATTGAGAAAATTAATCTACTTTAATTACTATCACTACTATTACTACTACAACTACTACTAGTACTACTATATTATTAAAGGAAACGAATTGTTTGAAATTGATGACGAGAGGCTAACATTAACATATTCAAACACACCGCTAATTCTCGCTTATTTTACTTTTATTGTTGGGGTTGCGAAATGTGTATGGTGATGTGGGCCGAGATACAATCTTTTTTGCTTGATGTAAAGAAGAAGAGCCTAGGACGTGCTAACTAACAAGAATAAGGAAGTTGACAAATGGTGTGTTAATCAATGGTCTCTAATGGCGATTTAGATTAGTTCCGTTTGACATTTTTTTTTTGGGTTGAGTCAGTAACTGACTTGATGAATTCTTCAGTTGGTGAATTCAATCAGGAACAGAAAAGGTTTTAAAAAGTGATGCGAAATACAGATGCCCCTAGCCTCGACCCGAGGGTGACTTGCAAAGTTTGTATTTTTTGACAAATGAAGGGGAACTTGGGGGCGTATTTGTATTTAGAGGGTTGTTTTTATCAATTCTGTTAGAAAAAAGTGAGCTGAGTAAGGTAAGTAAATAAATATATGTTGATCTCATGACACAAATGCTTTCTTTATGATAGATGACAAGCGCTTGGACAAATTTGAGCTTTGCAATCATGCATAGGGATATAGAGAGGGAGTGGGAATATCAGGGTGAAGTGGACTTATGGGTATTATTTTTTATAACTGGAGATTGTTTCTCACCTTCAGAAGAGCTATACATCTACAAAAAAAATGTGGAATGATGAGGAGACCAAATATATATATTCCAATTTTGTTATAGCTTTGGAGCATCTTGGAGCAAATGAGCAATGGGAGCTTGTGGAGCACCACCCACATGGAGTATTGCTCACTTGGTTTGCTTCATAGTTTTTGGTTTTGACATACTTTTGTTATCGCCAGAGCACATGCTCATGATAAATGGAACATAAGTACATGGAGCCTTTTCGTTTACTGAAAATTGTTTCTTTATTTATGCAATTCATTTTCATTGTGCAGTGAAAGCCTTGCTGTACTCTTCTGGTACAAAAAATGAGTGGTCGCTTCTCTCGTACAATCTATGTTGGTAATTTGCCTGCAGATATAAGAGAATCAGAAATTGAAGATTTATTTTACAAGGTTTGTTTTAAATGTTATCTTGTGAAGTTAACTCTTGTTTGCAGAATAATGAGATTTGTTCATCTTCAACGGGTTGTGTATTCACTCTTATCATTGTTTCTTACCTCAGAAATAATGGTTACTTTTTGTGTTATTAATTATGTACATGCCTGCTTGCTATTTACTATTAATTCTGTAAGCAATCTTATTTGTTTCTGGCATTCCATCCTAGCTTCAAAACTTATTAAAAGTTTGCACAGGCACATTTGGGCTTCCAATCAGAGGAATCAAATTTTGAAAAAAAATCAAGCATTGCTTTGCTTGTTCATGTGCTGTCCTGAGGCTGAATAGAGTGTGTATGTGCATCACTTACACAATGCTTGTGCCATTTGCATTATAACGTAGTGAAAGAGTATTACTTGACCATTTGTAGATTGTATATGACATGCTTTGTATATGCTGTGCAGCTGCCCAATTGTTTACCAGTATGGCTAAGCTTACAGATATTTGTTATTGATTTTTGTAGTATGGCCGTATCTTGGATGTTGAATTGAAGATTCCACCTCGCCCCCCTTGTTATTGTTTTGTTGAGGTAAAGCCCTCGATATACTTGATCTCTGCAACATGTGGAGCTAGGCAGCATTCTTGTATCTTTTCTACTTGGAAAGAAGGAGAGCGCTTCAAATTTTGTTTTGGGGCCATTGCATGGTGAAATGGTCATTGTCTTGTATTGCAATGAGTGTTTTTGTTTGGGAATCAACAACTTGATGATAAAATACTGAAACTCTCCTAATTGTTTCTCCTAGAACACCCACTCATAACTGGGGTCTTCATCGTTGGACTTGTATTTTTTGTTTTCAGTTTGAGAACGCTCGGGATGCTGAAGATGCAATAAGGGGTCGTGATGGCTATAACTTTGATGGTTGTAGGTTAAGGGTAATAATCAGTTCTAATTGTGTCTGAATATCATTTACTGCTTGCCTTTTTTATTTCTCATTGCTATGCATGCAGGTTGAGCTTGCCCATGGTGGTAGAGGACCATCATCAAATGATCACCGTGGTGGGTATGGTGGTGGTGGTGGTGGTGGTGGTTTGAGTGGGGGTCGGTTTGGCATCTCACGCCATTCTGAATTTCGAGGTTTGTTTGGGGAATATTTATTTCTTAGTAAAAAAATCTAAGCAGTAATTGGACAAAGTTTTTCCAACACCTACTCTTATTTCTTTGCATATAATTTACTCCTAGTTTTCTTCAAGTTACCTGGATAGAGTTCTAAGGCACTTATTTGTTTTGCAGTTATTGTTCGTGGTCTCCCTTCTTCTGCTTCCTGGCAAGATTTGAAGGTTTATGAACTTCCAATACTTGGCTAATGACAGTGTTATTTGTTTCTGTTCTCTCTAATGAGTGATAAATTGATTTCAGGATCATATGCGTAAAGCTGGAGATGTGTGTTTTGCTGAAGTTTCTCGTGACAGTGATGGTATGCCTGTTAGAATGCTCTGCAATTTCCCATTCTTGTTCCTGTTTTAGGATTCGCCCCCTCCCCCCAATTCATCTTGCTGGTGTTCAATTTCACATCCTAATTTTGAGTGAGGTGCAAAACATGCATGGATACTGAATCACTGATATTGGAACATACAGTGATAAATATCTCATGAGCTGCATGTATTCATGCGGATACTGAATTGACATTTTGGACTTAACATTCAGGGACTTTTGGCGTTGTTGATTATACTAATAATGAAGACATGAAATATGCTGTAAGTTTCGTGGTTCAATCTCTCCCCTCCCAATAAATAAATAAAATAATGATAACAAAAACATGTTGGGGGATTGTTGCTCTGGACTCTTATCTAACAGCAGGCTCTTGCTAATGTTATTCAGATTCGGAAACTTGATGATACCGAGTTCAGAAATCCTTGGGCCAGAGCTTATATTCGGGTAACCATTAAATCTAGCATTTATTTGTTGAGTAGGTGGTGAGTTAATTCATATATTTGAAAATGGTTTTATAATGCAGAATTGGCAGAAGCTTGCAAATTTTCCATGTTGTCACTTTAATTATACCTAGTGGATCCCTTGCCTTGCCTGCTCCATCTTCTATTTTGGAGTACTAGAAATTTGTGAAAACATCAATGCATGAGGCTTTTAACTTATCATCTTTTCTGTAGAATAAGAATAGCTTATTACCAACCTTGTGAAGATGCTTTGCATATGACAGGGAACAAATTGTTTAACAGCTGCAAAGTGAAGGTTCACTTAACAATTGGTCTTGGTTTTGCTGTTTGTTCTGATTTGTCAAAGGTGAAGCAGTATGAGAGCTCTCCGTCAAGGAGCAGGAGCCGGAGCAGGAGCCGAAGTCCAAGGAGGAACCGGAGGTTTGTGTGCTTTTTATTCTTTGGCATTAAACTGTCAGGTAGGTGTTCTCTATAAATTGACAGCTTTCGCGTCGCTTTCTGTTTTATGCAGCAAATCATTGGAAAGATCTGTTTCAAGATCAAGGTCAAGGTCAAAATCTAGATCTGCTTCACCTCTTAAATCATCCAGGTAATTGGAGATTTGCTTACCGTTTCAGCTTCTTTGCTTTGCATTTTATTTGCTGTTTTTCTCAAAAGTAAAATGATTTGATTGTTTTTTTTTGTCATTCTGCTGTATTATAACACACACAGACCAAAAATCAAGGTCCAGGTCCAGGTCCAGGTCAGAATCTCCCAACAAGGCAAGTTCATCCCGGGTTTGTTAATGAAATTAAAGGGCAAAGAATTTTCAGTACAATATCTAGTAAAGAACTGAGATTAAGCTCAAATCTTTATGCAGGCACGGTCTGGAAGTGCCTGACTGCTATAAACTCCAGTGAAAACTGCGGAGGCCTTCTAAGATGGACTGTTCCTTTAAATGTTGTTGATGAAGACAAAACGCCCGAGGCCTACTCAGAGGAATTTGAAGGGCTAGTTATCCATTTAGCTGGGAATATTTTGATGAAAACATGAACTAGAAGTAGTATTTGGCCTGATGGATTTCTTTCTTGTCATTTTGTTGATCTTGGATTTATGCCAGTACACTTTTGTGTTGAGCTTTCCAATGACTGAACATGTTGGTTTGTGCGCTAGTTTTTACTAGAGTATATTTAAACTCTTAGAATAAAACATGAAAACCAACTAAAAAATAAATCAATGACACTGGTAAAGTTTTGAAATATAGATGAGATTTTTTTTTGGAAAAAAAAAGAGATTGAAAATTGGTCGGTTTTAAAATAAATAATAAAATTTAATTTCTAGTAAATCAAATACTACAAATAAATAAATTAAATGAACTTTTTTAATATACTATTAAAATAAATAATAATTTATAAGATGATGTTTTATGTAGCAAACTCTGCCAGCAGTCCTAAAACCCTAGCTAGACGTATAAATATGAAATAAACCCTCTTGTCCTTGGTCAACTCTCTCAATTTCCCAGCCTAACGCAGCTCTCATCTAGAAAAGACACGAGCAAAGCAAGGAAGCAGTCATGTCTCTCAGTGAGCTCGCTTGCACTTACGCCACCCTCATCCTCTACGACGAGGATATCTCCATCACTGTAAGAAACCAGAAACATCAGCTTTTTTCCCTTTTCTTTCTGTTAAAAGAAGTCTGAGGTGTTTATCTTCTCCTGAAATATTGATTCAGTCGGATAAGATTGCTACACTCGTGAAAGCAGCTAGCGTGAATGTGGAATCTTACTGGCCAAGTCTTTTTGCTAAGCTTGCCGATAAAAGAAATGTTGGTGATCTTATCATGAATATTGGCGCTAGTGGTGCTGCTGCTCCTGTTTCTGTTGCTTCTTCTGGTCCTGCCGCCGGTGGGGTCTGCCGCTTCCGCTGCTCCTGCTGTCGAGGAGAAGAAGGTAAAAACAATGGTGCTTTGTTCTTTTCTTGGAGTTTTATTCATAAGGGTTTTATCTCTAGGAACAAAATGAGTTTTTGTCTTGTCTGTGATTTGTGTAGTTTTATTGTAAAGGTTTAATTTTTTGGAGAAAATGACGGTTTTGATTTTGTGGGGTTTTGTTTTCCTTCATGTTTTCTGTTTTGGAATTTGGTTTTACTTGTGTTTATTTGTTTGTTTGTTTTTCTGAGCTTAGAAGTTTATACTTATGTATTTTTGAAATTTGTTTTTTCTTTGAGTGTTTGTGTTTTGTTTTGAGATTTGGTGTCGTTTATGTGCAGGAGGAAGCCCCAGAGAGTGATGATGACATGGGATTCGGCTTGTTTGATTAAGTGCTTCGTTCCAGTTTCTTCAATTTCAATACTCTACTCTCTGTTGCCTTAAGAATTTAGGATCGGCTTGTCCATTGTAATGTGGTAAAATTTTGCTCGATGATATGAGAACTTCTGACTGATTGACCATGAATTCTCATACAAGGAATGTTTGATGTTGTTGCTCTATAATTTGCTTGTTTATATTGATTTTGATTCAGTTCTTAACAGTGCTTCCTTGTTTGATCAAAATTCAATGGGATTTGATGTGTCCAAACCCTTTACATATTTCCTATGCGATTGCTATCTACTTTTGATAACCGGAGTGTTTGGGCCAGCTTACACGCACCACAACTAATTCCCGGACTCACTGAACATCCTGCAAACCTGGTGAGCATGTAAGGCACCGCGGGGATGACAGGTGTGCATTGTGAGACTTAAATCCTGGTGCAGATGAAGGAAACAAGTCCTTTCAACCGCTAGGCCAAGACCCACTTGCATGATTGCTATCTACTTAATCGGTGTTTAAGATATTATCCGGAGATTATCCTTTTTTCAGAAATTAAAATTGATCTCAATTGAAAGGTGACACCTTTACCTATAATTTCTATGTAAATCTATACTACATGTTTTGTTGTCTTTATTTTCTAATATTAATTGGAATCTAGATGTCAAAATTGTCTCATAAGCTTTGCAAATAGTGAAATCTCTTGCAACAGATAAATTAACTATACCCATCTAGTTTAATATCTTAAGCTTCAACTAAACATATTATCAATCAATTATACTACTTATTTCTTAAAGTTAGGTTTTTTCTGTTCTTTCTTATCAACAGAGGATTTACAAGAATAATGTGATCCATCAGGTTTCGTTTTGGTTCAAACTTGAGTCACCCACACACTTGCAATGAGATGATTGTCATGTGTAGGAGGTAATGGTTGACTAAAGCCTCCTAAATTAGTAAAAGCTTGCATCGTGCATCTGCTGATTCCATTCTCTTCTGTGCTGTGTTATCCCCCCCCATAAACTCAGGTCCAGCCCCTCTTCCGTTTCCGTCTCCGCCCTCCTTGCGCGGTGGCGATCGATTTCAGCTACTGATCGCATCTGCTGGTTGGTCCCCTTTCAAGTTCATCACACTGTTTTTTGACGAACAGGTGGGGATGATCCTGCCTGTCTCTCCACTTGACACATTCCCGATTACTTGAAAGCTAGACAAGTGAGCTACTTACAGCATATGGGAGGTGATTCTCTTCTGCGACCAGCACGTTATGGCAGGGCCAAGAAAAGAATAATAGAGGTTTCTTCAATAATGTAATATATAGAGGATAACTATAAAACAATAGTGTATAAAGCTATTTAAATACATATATTAATGAAATTTCTTAGCAGTTTGTCCATTATTTCTTATCAGTTTGTCAATTAAAATTATTTTAATATATTATTAATTAAAAAACATCATAACATTATATACACACACTAAAAAAAATATTATCTTCCCATCTGCATCTTGCCAAAAACTTCCATTACATCCATAACCTTCTTGATCAAGGAAACACAATGGCCACCATCAACTCCTTACATAGTGTTCTTGTATTGTCCATTAAAAATACCATGTCATCAAAATATAAAATAAAATAATTGACAAGTGATATCCTCTTCCATTCTACTCCACAAGTTTTTCTAAGGGTGCGAGATTAAAACTAAAGAGTTTGTTCCTCCTATCCTTTCAGGTTTGAACTCTATGATTGTAATATAATAGTTATTGAAGACTTATATGATCATTAATTTCAGTATCCTTGAAATTTATCAAAGTACGTGAAACTATTCCAAACATCCCATATTAATAAAAAAAAATTAACCAAGACAAGTGGACATCCACGTGGCTTGTCCAAACCCAACCTCCACTAGTTGAGAGGTCACTACTTGCGTCACCACCTCAACACGACCGAACCTTCATGCACGAGGTGAGTTCCCATCAGGTCATCATGTTGGAGCTTGGAAGCTCAAGGCCTCCTATAAATCAATTAATATAATAATGTCACCCTAATCTCAGCCCTCCACGTAAGTCATTGTACAGGTGTCCAACTACTAATGGACCGTGGAGATATCTTTACCCAGTTTGCGAACCATTACTGGACCGAGTCATCCTCCACCACCTTCCATCCATCTTTCCAGATGTTTCTGAGAATTTAGGACCCCCTTCTCCCTATATAAACCTCTCCTATCCCAATCCAATCCAAGCAAGAAACTACACTTAAAGAAGAAGAAGAAGAAGAAGAAGAAGAACCTTTTTTTCTTGAAATCTCAGAAAAAAACACAAGCAGAGCCCGCTTCTTCGATTTGAGTCTCGATCATGATGACGTCCATGTTCAGTTCATTTGATGCACTGTGTGCAGAATCATTCGGGCAGAAGCTCAACTTCTCGTACACTGCTCCCGGAGAAGGGAGTAGACCAGAGGTTGAGTCTACGAAGAAGAGTGTGATGCATGAAGGGAATAAGGACACGTCATCGGCGTCGTCAAAATCACCTCCGGCAAGCATTAACAAGTCATCACAGCAGCAGAGGAGGAGACCAAGGTTTGCTCCGGAGCTGGATGGAGTTCACTGTTTTGAGACCATACTTCCTTACTGAGCCTTCAGTTTTTCGCTGAATTTCTTTCTTTTTTCTTTTTATTTATATCGAGCATCTTTATTTCAATTTTATTATCGAAATGAACTCGTTAATAAAACTCAGAGCCGTTTCTTAGTGATTGAATAGATTCATTGGTAATTATATAAAAGGACAGAAATCGAGGAAGGAAAGGAATTGTCGATTACATATCGATTATGAAGTGCTCTGATCCTGGGATTTCTGGTCTCCACTCCCCAATGAAACCTGGGAATCCACGCAAGGAATATCTATGAACAGTACCCCTAATATCTTGCATAATATATATGAGCAGCTGTCCATTACTAGTTTCAGCAAGAGTTCATCGATTCTCCAGAGTCCCAGCGGATTTTACGGCCCCAAAAATTGGTCCACCATTGTGTTAAGGAACCATCTTATCTAAGAACTTTAAGACTTTTAAGTGAGATCCCTATAATATGATTTATATTATTCTCTAACACATCCCCTCAAGTGAAAGCTTTTTGGGTTTGAAACTTGTATAGGTCCACATCACCTTGTGCTTAGTTTTTATCAAATAGAATGGGGATGGTGAGATTCGAAACTTGTGACCATTGGGATCAACAATGCTCTGATACTATATTAAGAAATCATCTCATCTAAAAAGCTTAAGAATATGATTTATATTATTCTCTAACACACCCCTTCAAATAAAAGCCCTTTTGGGCTTGAAACTTGTCCAGGGCTCACATCACCTTGTGCTTGGTTTTTATCAAATAGAATGGGGATGGTGAGATTCGAACTCGTGACCACCGGGTCAATAAGGCTCTGATACCAAGTTAAGGAACCATCTCACCTAAGAATTTAAGCTTTTTAAGTGAGTCCCCTGTAATATGATTTATATTATTCTCTAACATATTGAATAATTTAGTCCAGGACTCTTTTAACTCTACATTCAAGCAGTAGCCTTCTATCAAAAGTACCTCTCTTGCTGGAAGGACCATGGTAATCGACTCTTTCAACAGAACAAACTCCTTACAAATATCATCGTCTTTACGCATTCATCTGGCAGAGATGGTGCTCTGAGTGTTTCACTGCTAAAATCAAGTGACGAGACAGCTGGACAGCCATCTCTTTAACTCTAAATTTCTACTTCGTATTTACAGTCCACCTGTATAAATCAGTAAAATCCCAGATTTGAAGAATTCTAATTATCCTGGAATCATTGTTTTTTGAAGCAAAACCAAATCCAATACCGGCTAACAATTCATTATTAGCAGAGACACCAGGAAGAAGAAGCTGCACGAACCATGTCGAATACAATTTCTACTTTCATATATATATATGTAAATACAATGGTTCGGTTGAGTCAAAAGACACAAGTTTATGATGATCATACGAGATGAAGGAGAAAACATGATCCTTACTGATTTTGTCTCGGCGTCTGATAAGGAGACGATGGGTTTTTATGTTCACATAATCATCATAGTTAACAAGATGATTTCTGTAAATAAAATTTGGGTTAGAAAGGACTATGCTGGCTTATGCAGACTTGACATGCAGCCTCGTTGAGATACAAATCTTCAGGGAAAACAAGTAATCATTCATCGAGCATGTTGTCTTCCTCATCCCTGCAATTTACCATGGCAATTGACACCTTGAACACAAAAAAGCCAGTCCAAATACCAAAAGGGTTGCTGTAGTAGGGAAGATCGATAATGCAATCATCCGGCGGCAGGGATGTTGTTTTGAATGTTTCTCTGCTCCAATCACAAATCTTTATACCAATTACATGATGCTCCAATATTTTTGCTGGAGAAGTTGGTAAAAGGGAAGCAGTGATGGCAGCTCTAACTTTTCATCAACTTCTTCTCAAGAATCCTTCCTCAGGCTATATATTTCAAACTCTATCATCTTCTAAGATCAGAAAGAATTGTCTTGTGATCATTGGTTTTAAAATCAAATCCAAATCCAAAGCGGGGGCTCGACCCTGGTTTCATGAGTCACAGGGTTCCTTGGATCATTTGTAGAATAATTCTTCATCAGAATACAAAATCAAACCATTCAGAAGAAGCCGCAACTTTTATATGGCTACCCTCATAGATTTTCTCGTCAGGATATCGTAGTGAAGTTTGAGTCCAAGGCATGTCAAGCTTCACGTCATCCGACAGGCAGGAAAAAACCATTACCCTGACGTCTGATCTTGTCCCGGTGTTAGATGAGAAGACGAGGATTCTTTATGTTCGCATCATGATCATAGAACGTTTTTGTCACGGATTTCACATTTGATTGTTAACTACAAGAATTTCACATTTGTTTATGTTTATCAGACATTTGGAAAGAATGAAGTTTCCAATGCTTGCAAAACCATCACCTTATTGCATAAGTACTATGCTTTCTTGATGTATCTTTCTTTGTTTTTTCAAATCGAATATCTCATGTTATTATCTCATATTTCCAATCAAAAACCTTTCCAGACCATTCAAGAGATTGACCCTCTAGAAATCATGTTTTTCGTGTTTCTATTTATTTTCTTGCACGAATATTTAAATTTTGCCTCTCATTCAAACGGAGCACAGCATAAGATGATAGTATTTGGCTGAAATAGAGTTATCCTACAGAAGCATTAACTCGTAATTTTATTTCTGAAAATAAAATCTAATGTTTTACTAGCAGATTTACAATTTCTTAAATAAATATAATCTTTAAAATTAAGAAAAACTAACAAAAAAAAGCCAAAAACAAATGAAAGAAAAATAACATAACTCACTCAATGAACATTTTTTAGACATAATTTGAGAGCTCAGCTAGTTATAGTAAGTCAATCTTCTTACAGAATCATGTTTTGAATAAAATTTGAGCTGGATCAAAAGCTATGATCTTTTAAATATTATTTCATTGGTCTAAGCATGACTATACTTTCTCTTCAACCTAATTTTGCCCCACTAATCCATGAACATACCTGCTAGATTGTTAGCAAGATCTGTTAGCGGTTGATCCGCATTTGAACCCTTGATTTCTACCAGTTCTAATACATCAATTTCCATGAAAACCAAAACTTATAATATATGTACCAATTAAGTTAAAAGATAAAATTTTAACGGCGTTATTTAAACCTAACTCATATGTGAGAGGGATGAATGTTTTTTTTGTTTTTTTTAGTAGATTTCTAATGAGAAATCATAGCCTAATAAATTTATGTGCAGGAGATTCTCACAACTATTTAGTGAAACAAATGAACATGGTGTGCCCCAAACTATTAATATCTTTCACATGATGAGAATAGATGACATGCACCTTTTTCATTAAGTACAAACTGCAAGTTGCTTGAAGGTTAAGAGATTTCTAGGAGAGTGCAGTGTGAATGTGTGGTCGGCTCACTCCTTCTTAACGTGGCTTCCTTTTATTCTCATGAGGAAACTCTGTCCAGTGGAATGGATAACTTCGGATTTGGATAGGATTATCCTTTTCACATCTACCCACCAAATAAATGCTCATGAAATCAAATCCTTAAGGAGAACCAGAGTTGACAAATAGAAATTTCCAGTTTTTACTATAAATAACTTACTTTAGCATTATTTACTTCACTTCACAAGCAAGCCGTCTCGAATTGCTTTGCTATTGCTGTCACCCCTCCTTACTGTTTCTCCATATAAAAAGTTGTATCATTTCAGGCCATAGTATTCAAGAATAACATAGAAAAATGGCAATGGATGCAGTTTCTATAACAGTACCAGCTGTTGTTGCTGCAGCAGTGATTTATTTCGTTGACCAAAGCCACTCCAAAGCTCAGGTTATTCACAAGTCCATTCATAAATTTCTCTCGTTTTCCTTCATCATGTAGTTTTAGTATCCAAGGTAAATTATTTTAAATTATTTTTATGTTCAGGAGATGGGAGGCAGAATGAGAGCATCTAGTGAAAACATGGTGGAAAAAGTGAAGACGGCCAGTGAAATGCCAAAATTAGCACCTCAACTGGATGGTCTAAACTGTTTTGAAACATTAATATGTCATTGATTCTGCTTGGTTTTTGTAGTTAATTAGCTCCAATGTTGCCTGCAGGGGTGGCTGTTAGTAAACGATGGAAATCACCTTCTTTCTACTACTGTTATAGCTAGTCATGCATGGATTAGACATTCATGGCACCTGCTAAAGAGCAGTGCTACCTTTTTAGTCTAAACGTTTTCTGATTATGTAATGAAAGAGGTTGAATTGGAGGAGATCAGAAGAGGGATATCTCCTATGTAACTTCTCATTTCGTAAGGTTTCATTTGCTGCTTTGTTGTGTTGTTTTCAACTGCTAATATGAGAGGGATAGGATGAGACTGATAAACGCAAACAATTACAACATCTTGTAGAACAGATACTCTGTGGTTTCATTGATTGCAGAGAAAATATCTTCCTCGAGTGTATATACATACTCATAACATCATTATGTTTCTGAAGTATTATACAAAGTTATTTAACCTCCCGCAACCATTGAAAAGGGAGGAGTGAAACAAGGTTAAAAAATAGAGCATCTCTCAAATTGGATTGTGAAAAATAATGGTTTTCGCCTCTCAAGTACTTCCAGCACTCAATTTAGCATTCTTTCCCATGTTTCCAAACCTTCTTCCCACACTGAATATAAATGCCTTGGTCAAGAGTCCTCGATCAAAACCGCATGCGAGTGCAATAGCTCCACCAACAATTAGAAGCTTTGGTATGTTCCTGCCCAAAGATTTTTCAGGGGTAGTCGCTGCTTCAATCTCTGACAAATCCTCGTCATCTCCCAAGGATCTCAGCAACTCTGGATTTATTTTGGAGTTAATCCGAGCCATGAAAGCAGGCCGAGAAAGTGTTCTCCCCGATGCTCTTGTTCTTTGGTAGGCACGTAAACCAGGCTCAATCTTCTTGACAGTTCCCCACATTCCCTGTCGCACTCCAAGCTTAGCGATTTCCCATGGGATACCCATGTCTTCATAATGGAAGAGTAATACCTCACAAGCTGTCAGCTGGCCATCACCTTTCCTTGATTCCACTGCCAAGTGCAATTGAAAAGAATTTAGCTATCACTCTCTATTCCGAGTCTCATAGCAAATAATAACACAAAAACTTGAGCTATTGTAGGTTCACACTCTAATTTACAGACTAGCTCTTCAGGGGACAAAACAATTGCCCAATGCTCTGGTAACTTGAACATGAAGAGCTGTTTCAAGCTGAAATATAAAGGTACTATTCAATTAAATGACAGAAGGAAAGAAACTACAGCATGCCTGCTCGAATGCACCAGCTTGAATAGTATATATCAACGCGTCTTGGTTTATCTCGCCTTGGGATAGAAGAACTGGGTACTCCCTGAAATTTGTTAGGAAAAGCAGTCTATAATACTGGACATCCAAAATCTAACTGATGATCACAAAAGAAGACAAGCAAGATATAAGAGCCAATAGATGAGATTGCTGGATGCTCCTTCTTGTTACCAAAGGTCTTTTTCCACAAGATCTTACAGTCCCCAATGTTATCTCTCCTTGTGGTAGGAAGAGGTTATGACCAGGACCGGGAGCAATGGGAAAATGCAGCTCTTGAAGATGCTGAGTACTAAACTTAGACTGAGGGGAACTTCATCATAACCAAAAGGAACGAGTCTTTTCCATCCCTATCATTTTAATGTATAATTACAAACCAAACATTCTCTTAGATGCTCACTCCTTGCTGGTGCAATCTTCGTTAAGTTAATCCCCAAAACATACACAAGTAAATAATTTGTCAACTTCCCCCAATCATGTCACAAGGATCTAGAATCATCAAGTATTTTATATGGTCAAATCCAATAACATAACCTAGGACACAAGTATTTTATAAACAGGGTTATTTAATGCTTCAAATGCTTCCTTCACAAACATATCTCATCTACCCTTCTTTTATTCTCTCTTTTATTTTACTCCATCCCAATTTTAAGCCAGTGGCGATCGATTATTTACAGCTGGTGAGATTTAAAATGGTGGATTAAGAAGATCTGGCATACTTAGTTAGCATTGGCAGTCCTAGCTGAATGGCTTGATTAGACCATTGTTACCATACATGTAGCTGAACTCATCTTCCATGTTTGGTCCCACTAAAATTGAGATAGGCACTAAGTAGATCCTACTTGATGCTTTATTGTTGTACATAGAACAACAAGCTCCTGTTTCATACCTTGGTCACGCAGTAATAAGATCTGCCTGATTCCCATATTCGCCGACCAATTATGTATTCTCTGTCACTACAGAAAAAGGGGAACTGCCAACACAAACCATTGGAGGGAGATGAGCACATAGAACCAAGAGAAGCTATGAATTAGAACATGTGAAAGGAAGACTCACTTTTCGCACCCAATGCACTAACATTGTCCCAGTAGTGCGGCATTCATCTAATATTGCAGAATAAAGAAGCATGTCATCCCACTTTGGACGGAAATCATCATCCCAAAAGAAGTCTCTCACTATCTCAGGCGAGGCATCCTCAAAGACAGTGCTGCTACGATATTGGGGAGGACCAGTCTAACACATCATCAAAACAAGAACTGATTAACAAGATGGCATGTATTCGAAATATATCCTATTATATGAAAGAAAGTTGCTGAAATTCCAGCCAAACTGAACCTCGAGACCTGATACAGCTGTTGGACTGAATTGAATAAGATAAAAAAAAAAAAAGTCTACCTTGGGATCTCTCCTCCATGCCTTATAGCTCATAGTTGAGGTGGAACGATCCATCATATGCATCCAAGTAGGACCTCCATCTTTCACCTCAACAAGCTGATACAAGTGTTCTAAATCCTCCTCCGTGACTTGGCTAGCAAGATTAGACTGCTCTTCATTCAGCAGCGATCTACTAGACAAGTATTAAGAAGAAATTATTTACTCGCCTCAAATTAGGCTAAGGTGAATTTTTCTTTACCAATTATCCAAAATCATTTCTGTCCATCCTTTATAGACAAGGTTCCATTTTGTGTCAACCCCAACAACAGATAATTATAAATGAATCATAAAGCATGAGATCATTACGAAACTGCAACCTATTATCAAATTGAATATTATATTATTTTTTATGTTTCCTGCCTCATCCAATTTTAGTATTTGCAGAGATTCAAGGTTCTCACAAAATATCATACTTCCATACAAGTATTTAAGTTGTCGTGATGGTATTAACATCCCTACGTTTAGAGCAGATGTGACAGTAAGTTGTGAATGTCTAATGCTTTAGAATCATTAATCAAATTGATTACGAATTTCAATTCCACATAATGATTGAAAGCTTTATCCCTTATTTAGCTATAGAAAAAATAAATACCACTGACAGAATTCTAAATTCATTCATAGATTTTTTAATCTTTTATTGATAATGAAAACTAGACGCTTTGATATGGGAAGGTACCTGCAATCATCATATTCTGTAGGAGGCACAGGAGATAGATTCTGATGCGCTAAGTTGTTGTTGTTGTTGTCCACAGCCCAAGAAGCTTCACAAGTCGAGGACCTCAACATGAATGAATTCCACTGTGAGAAAGAACCAAAAGTCTTCAATGGAGACATCAAAGACCGACAAGGTGAAGATGGCAACGATGAATCCAGTATCTTTGATACACAGCAAGACAATTTGTCACTTTTCCTGGTCACCCACTTTGGTTTCCATGACCATCCAAGCACCAAACCAATCAGAAAAGCTATCCACAATGGAACTAAAAGTCCCACCATTTCTGTACATACCCCTAACATTGAGGAGGGATTCCCTAAAACCTCATATAAAGCCTCAATCAAGGCCATAACATCACATAAACTTACAAAGCCTAAATGGGCTATCAATAAAACCTCTAAATTTGCAAGCTTTTTATATTTAGGTGCCAAGAGTTTCAACCTTTGAATAAAATAATCAAGGAAACTGATAATTCAAGAGATAGACAACAAAGGGTTTCTAGAGAGACGGAGAAAATATAAAGCCCCGGAAAGAAATATCTCATTAATTTGGCAAGAAGATGACCAGGCGACTGTTCGTGTTCGTGTTCGTGGGTGAAGATGATTGAGACATGAGTGGTGGGGGTGATAAGAAAAGATTACGCTAGTGGATAAGAGAAGAGGTGTGTTAGGTTCATGTCACCATGGTTTTTGTGAAAAACTTTGGAAAGCCATAACTTTGTTTGGTGGAGGAGAAAAGCACCTATTATTATTGAAGTTTCCAAAAGGAAAGGAAGCATTGAAGGCTCTCAGAAGGCCCCTCTTTGAAAGGAAAAGAGAAAAACCATTGGTGGAGAATGAATTCAGTTATGTACTTTATCTGCCCACATCACACCACTTCCTATGGATGCAGGAGATGGGAAGACATAAAATAGATAAGACAAACTCCTTCCAACTCCGTCCTTGTCTGTTCTGTCTGGTGTTCTTTGGATGTTGAAAACTGAAAACACTCTGTTTCTTTTAGGTAATACTGTTTCCTTGTTGGTTTTGCTGTTAGGTTACAATTTTAGTCCTTCCATTTTATTTTATTTGCATTTTTTAAATTTAAGTTCATTCTTTCATTTCATAATCAATCATGGTTGTAAGACCTGAAGTAGCCTAGCAGGTCGACCTAAACCACTTTGAGTTTGAAAAATATATATTATATGTATGTATATATATATATATATATATGTATGTATGTATGTATGTATTTATTTAAAAGAGAATCCATCAATGAAAGCAAATTCATACTTTTTTGATATATTTTCTAACCTATTATCTTTTCTTGCTTAATAAGGTAAGTATTGCTGTTGAAATTTATAATATACTATAAAAGGAAAGATCAGAAAAAATAGTGAATGGACACACGTTAAAAGGATAGATTGAATTTTAAAATTTCTACCTACTTAATATCCCAAATAAAATTTATAATGCTATATAGTGATGAATTAAAAAAAAAGAGCGAAAATTAAAAATAAAATACAAGTAGAGGGACCAAATAAAATAGGTTGAAGAGACAGATTCATTCAAAGTTTGAAGAGTTGTGTGTCGTCTTCAACTTCCTTATCCCTAAGGGTGGATCCACGCAAGCACATCGACATTATCCCATAAATATTTTACATCCATCCATGTATGTATATAGTTTGCTGCATGCTCATGAGATTCTTTGTTAAAAAACTACAGCATGGGGTCATGCCAATGTTTTGCCATCATGGAAAAACACCTGCTCGTGGTCATGACAATTGTCAGCAATGTAACATGAGAAGTTCAAGGGAATTAAAAATAGATTTTATAAAAGGAATTTAATTAAGATCCAAAATATAGATTTCAATGGGATACAAGTATACAATTAAAGTTCAGGGGCATCCGTTTGTGTTTTGGATATGTATTTTTCAAATTCATTTTAGTTTATTTTTGTTATTTTTTAGTTTATTGTAAAGAGATGAGAGAAGGGACCATTAGATTTTGACGATAGAGAGAGAAATAAATCATTGGTATCAATTTAGACCATCAAACACAAATAAAAATTATGTCAAATTGTTCCATTTAATGATAGGAGTTCATATTATGTATTTTTTTTACCTTTAGGGTTCATAAAAAAAACAAATATGAGCTCGGGTTGATTTGTTATTCTAAGTTTTTTTTTAGTGTTTTTTTGGCATCATTACCAGGTTTATCATGATTTATAAAGTGTTTTTTGTGTGTGTGTTTTGGATAAAGAAAATAAGTTGAAAACAAGTTTTCAAATTAAAAACTCTTAAGCCCCAATTTTAATATTCTTTTTTTTTTAATTTTTTAAGTAAATAAACTATATTTATGACAATAAAGAATTTTTACTTTTCGTATAATGTTTCTAATATGTGTAGTTACACATCGTATTTTTTTATTCAATTACTTGAATGTGTTTTTTTTATTGTTGATTAATTAAGTAAAAAATAATAATAAACAAAGCACAACATATTGTCTATAATATAAACAACATGATAAATTCTTATAATAGTGTTTGTCTGTTCACCGTCTAACAATTAAATTATGAGTTATAATATTATTTTTTTGATAAATTTTTATTTTAGTTCTCAAACCTTTTCCTTACACAATCAAGTCTTTTAAAACACTTAATTTTAATATATATATTTAATCCAAATGGAAAGGGTTTAATTGAAAGATAGAGGATTTAAGTGGAAAACTCTGGGTAGTATAGGTGATTTTTTAAAATTTATTTGAAAAATATATTTTATACTTAAAGTTAAAAGACGTGGGACAAACATTATTTTCTCCATACTTATATGCATCGTGAGTTACAATAGTAATCTATATATGTTTTTAATTTTGTTCCTTATATTATGTATTTATTGGTATTTTGAGATTTGATAATTTATTTTAATTTTGTCTTTTATATTAATTAAGAAATAAACTGTATGATTTTATTCATCAATTTTGATTTGTCTTTTATATGAGTTTTTTTAATAGTTGATAGTATATTTTTGTTATCGTTTAGTTGAATACAAACACTAATTGAAAAAAACAATTATCAAATCCCATTAAAGTCTATTACCTAATTTGTAGGTTTAAAGTTTTGACCCCGGTTTTTTAATTCACAGATTTAACGAGTTTACTCATGAAATCTAAAATGTTATTTTTTTATTAAAAAAATTATGTCATGTTTTTATCGATCATCTAAAGTTGCTATTAGATCTATTAAATTAATTGATTCATTTTGTATTAGCTGTCACATGATTTAATTAAAAACTCAACCTAGACATGAAGTCAAAGTTAGTAAGTTTTAAAATCGAACCATTTGACTGGATTTAATAATAATGCTAAAAAAATATTTATGCTCTCAATATTTTTATTTATTTTTAAAGGAGATTGTTTGATAATGATTTAATAATACTGCTAAAAAAATATCTTAAAAATCAAGCTAGTTTTTAGTTTTGACTAACTAAAGGAGATTGAAATTATGGTTTGAGCAAAATACAAATTAAACAACATAAGCAAAGTAGCAAACATACTTTAAAATCAAACAGTAAAAAGAAAATAAAATCATTTACAAATCTTGAAAGTGATGCCCTTTTGCTTTTGTCACTACCACCTTATTTTCTCAAAGGCTTCTAAAAATGCACCAAGTGGCAACTAGCAAGACTATGCTTAATTGCTATGGGTTGCCCCATGGTCAATCAATCCAGAACAACTCTTCTTCACATCAGTGGCAGCCACCACTACAAACCAAACTCATTGTAGCTCAAAAAGCTCCCATCTTTCTCTCTCTGTCCTTCAAAATCATTACAGATCAAGAATCTCTGCAAATCGCATTAAACCAGGCCAATCAATCAATGCTGTGTTCAGTTCAAACCAGCAAGTCCGGTTCAAACTGGTTAGACCGGCTCTGGTCTAACAAAGGCTTCAACAACAGCAATGATGATGACCTTTCAGTTCCTAACCCATCTAGTTCTCCGATTACCGATGCTTCCAATTCTGTCATCAACTCAAACTCCGAGTCAACTCACTCTGAATCAGATCAAAACAAAGTCACAACAACAACAACCACGGAGATTTCTTCGAGTGACAGTAAAGATTTGTCTTTTTTAATGAACAATGTTCTTTCAGACCTCTTTAACATGGGTGGTGGCAGTGACCCGATTGAGGGAAGTTCAAGACATTCCAGGAAAAAGGAGAAGATTCCTAGAAAACAAACGAAGCCCAAGTTTTGTTTCGTTTCTGGGAATAACAGCAGTAATGATTCGTTAGATTGCGTGAGAAAAGACCAGAATGCCCTTGTTGCAACAGGGTCATTGAATTCTGATAAGAATTCTAATAATGTGGATTGTGGGGTTGAGGAGGAGGAGGAGGAGGATGTTGAGGAGGAGAAGGAGAAGGGTTTTGGTGTTAGTGGTGATAAAGAGCTAAAAGGGTATTCAAGAAGTGAAGTGACCGTAATTGATACAAGTTGTCAAGTGTGGAAGTTTGATAAGTTGGTGTTTAGAAAGAAGAACGTGTGGAAAGTTAGGGATAAGAAGGGAAAGTCTTGGGTGTTTGGGAGCAAGAAGAGGAAAGTAATTGACTTGGAATCTGCAAATGGAAATGGTGCGAAGAAGAAAGCTAAAGTTTCAAACTTGGAGGTTGGATCGTCTGAGGATGCCAATGATGTGAGTTTATGTCTTTGTTTTAGTTTTGTTTTGTGGAGTCGGCAGATTTTATATATGGGTTTCATGTTGTCATTGCAGCATAACTTGTTTCAGATAGAGTTATAATATGGTAGGGTTAACAATGCTAGATCTCTAACTTGTGCAACATTTTGAGCTCCATTCTGTTTTTTTTTCTTGAAATGTTTTTTGGTATTGCATGTGTAAGATATGTTTAAATTGCTGATTTTAGCATCTACGTAAGTTGCTGTAGGTGATTACATTGAAATTATAGCAGACAGACCATTAAAATTTATTCTTTCATTGCAATGGATCATTGAATAAAATTCACAATCACACATCACAAAAGAGCTTACGAGTTCTGCTACAGTTTAGCCTCTCATGTTACATAAAATATTCACCCATCGAACTTGAATAGTCTGATTACTACCAATGCACAAACCAGCATCTCTTAATTCATCAGATCTAGCAGGATAATCATTCCTCGTAGAATGAAAGTTCCTCTTCTTTTCAAAATAATGCTGTGCTGGCGAAGTTGAAATGATTGAGTGTGACTTTGATCTCTGTGAAATCATAACTTTTGGCTTCCTATGGCTTTATGCTCTTGGCCCATACTTGATTCTAATGCTGCACCCGCTTCTGCTAAAACACCTGATGTTCATACGATAAACTTGTTGGCTTTATTTCCATCACCCAGAATAAGTGTGCTGATTTTATGCTTATTGTGGACTTCCTTCTTGGGTTTTGGTTTAGCTTTGCCTCGGTAACCTCTATGGTTTGGAAACTTGTTCTATGTTTCTGAAAGTATATCGCATGGAAGAAATTTGATGTTTAGTTTTCTCATTTTCTGAACTTAAAGGGTTTACGCTTTGGAAAACCTTGATAAGGTGCACATTTTTGGGCCTTTGCTTGGCAGAACATGGTAAACAGATCCAAAGACTTATATGGCTTTCCTTAGCTAATTGGTGTTTGAACCACATAAAGGTTACAATGCACTAAGATCACTCATGTATATTTGGGAATGCGAATCCTAAACTAATTAGGGGTGCGGACTCATTTGCTTGAAATAATTTACTTACCATATAGTCTGTTTACTAGCTACCTTGTTAATTTGGAATAGTGATTATTTTTGCTTATAGTGGCAATCATGTTAGTTAAATGCATGGATTTATTGATAATTCTTTTCCAAAAGATGCAGAGGCACAATTTTTAACTTTGCAGTTAAGACTTTCTCATATTTGAAGTAAATATGCATAGGATCTTATAAATTATAATATTTTATGAACTTAAATATTTGCCAAACTGTTGGTTCTTTTTACTGGAAGAAGTGGTCACAGCAGTTTAATAGGCTTAAATTGCCTTGCATCTTTATTATTCCTCACTCGGTATCTCAGCTGATCAAGTTCCAGTTTTTTTAGTTTGACATTGTTACTGCTAAATTTGCATTGTAATCTGCATATACTTGTCCATTGACTGACAACAAACAGATTAAAGTATCCTTTTTCTTTCTGCTTGTTTGAATTTGTGTTCTAAGAACTGCATCCTACAGCATGCCTCTATGAAAGCTGTTTGGAAGCCAGAGATCGCAGTAGCAAACCCCCATTGATGTATCCATTTTCTCTGTTTATTTGCTGACCTCTGGACTGAGTTGAGTCTAGCAGTGTGAAATTATCAGCATTTAACATATGATTCACCAGAATCAAAGCGTGGGAAGCAGGAGTTGACCAATTGTGTCATGAGTGTTCCTCCCTGTTTCTGCATTACTTGTGTGCATTTCATTGGGTGATGTTTGGTGCTTCTGCTGTTAACGCTGACTATAACAGCATGCCATATGATGGTATGAATGGGGAAGCATTGAGCATTCTTCAAGTTTTGACCGGAGAGGTGCTATTTAGCTTATGCTTGCTTATCCTTCCTTGTGTAGGTTCGGAAAGCAGAGGATGAGAGAAGGGAAGAGATAGAAATGGCAGAGGATCATAGTCAAGTTGCCACAAAGAGGCAAGCATGCTGACAAGCCTTGTGCCATGTCTCATAAATATGTGTACTGTTTGATGCTTGAATTTACATAAGAAATGCATTTTCTCTTATTGAATGTGTTTCAGGATTCATTTATCCAGATCTCCTGACAAATCTAAAAAGAGTGGTTCATCTGTTATTCTTATAACAGCTATCCCTACAAGCAACAAAAGAGGGAGAAATATTACCAAGAATCGTCTCACGGACGCTCATAAGTAAGAACAATACTTGATGGATTTGTTCCACACTCCTGAATGGAAAGAAGCAGGTTGTCAGCAAGACCAATCCTTTCCTCCAGGCCGCAGCATCTTTTGAATCTGTAAATGGTTTAGTTTGGCACCGTGCTCCCCTTTGGGATAGGTAACAGAATTTGGCGGCCGGAGCTCAATGTCCCGCCTACCTCGAACCCATTGACATGATTCTAACCCCTGATTGATTAGAATATGATGTGGTAATCATTGTTATTGTATCTGTAGCATTTGTAACATCCTTCTGTTAAGATTATATATTTTATTTAGAGAGAACTGTAATGAATAACTTCCATCTTTTCATCAATATGAACTTCAAAATTCCCCATTTCAACTTTTACCAATGATCAGGTTTCTCATTCTCATCACTGCCAACACTTGAAAGCCTAACTGCATGCAACTGTGATTATAATATTATATCCGAATCACCATAGTAATAGTTGTTCCACCGATAACCATCTTATTTAAATGCCAAGAACAAGTCGCTTCTGACAAGGGGTGTTCAACTGTCCATGATTATTTATTCTTGCCATAATCTTACGTCCTGTAATTGTGATTAGAAGTCAGAGAACTTGAATCCTACTCATAAACAGGTGAACGTGATTTTCAACTCGACAGTTCAGCATTCAACTCTTGAGCCTTTAGTTCGGATAGCAAGCGGATTTGCTTTTCGTAGTCTCATCCAAATGAGAAAATAATATCTTATAGATGTAACATTTCATATCTAAATCATAATTTACGCTGTGTTGCTTGCGTAGATAAACCGGCGTAGATCATTAAAAAAAATCTAGCATTTAGGCCACACCAGGTTGTTGGTTACAAGTCACGCACATGTCCTCTATTTGAAAGTTGAAAGTTGAAACACCCGCGGGACAGTGAAGCCAGTGTCAAAGCGACAAAGCCTTCAACTTCTATAGGTACAAGCTCATCCAGAGAGGGGAAAATACTTGAACAAACACAGCCATGCTTGCTACAGCAAACCCTTTATTTTCTTCTTCAAATTCTTCCTTTCTCTTGCAAGCAACAAACCCATCACCAATAAAGCTTCAATCTGTAGCTACTCCATTTACAACTTTATCTCCCCATGGAAAGTTCACTCAAGTAAACTCTGCTAAAGCATCAAGATTCTTATCCCCTGTGGGTTTTCCACCCACTAAACACCTCCTGGTCCAGTGCAGCTGTCTGGAATTGCCTTCGATTTTGCAGAATCAAGTTGGTGAGCGGTTTTCACTCTCAGACGTTTTGTCAAACATGTTGTGCGTATTATGCTCAGTTACCCATTTCCATCTAGCTTGTTGTTTCTTGTTGTTTCAGGACTGATTTATTCGTTCTTTGGAGAAATGGGTTTCAATGAGAAAGAAACTGGGTTACTGTTAGAGCAGAACCCAGCTTTAAAGTCTGCATCTTTTGACTCCATACGAGCCCATGTTTTACTCTTAGATTCTGTTGGAATCAAAGGCGCTGAACTATATCGCTTGATTGACAAAGTCTCCGGATGTTTTAACAGCCAAAGGAAATTGGTCCATTGATACATTTTGTGCTTAATGATTTAGAAGGAAAGGTCGACCCAGCACAGCTTAGGCGCCTTTTGATTGCCACTGTGCCAAGGTTCTTGGCTGGTTTTGATGAAAAAGGTTAAGCTGTTGATTAAACGTGGAATTCCTCGAGAAAAGATTGTTCATGTTCTCAACAATGTGAATTTGACCAAGGCTTTGAGCTTTAAGTCTATTGAAGAAATTGAGAAGACTGTTACTTACTTGAGCCGGTTTGGTGGGGTTGACTTAATCGTTAAGCGGCCAATGATTCTGAATTTTGATTTGGATACTCAGTTGATTCCTAGAGTAGAGTTGCTCAAGGAGATTAGCGGTGGAGATGAGGATGCGACGGGGATTGTGTTGCATAAACTCCCTGCCATTTTAAGCTATAGTGTGAAGCATACGGGGGGGCATGTTGAGTTGTTGAGATCTTTTGCTGGCCTAACTGATCCACAAATATTCAAGATTTTTTCTGTGTTTCCAAATGTGGTTAGTGCCAGCAAGGAGAGGAAGTTGCGTCCAAGAATAGAGTTTCTCAAGCAATGCGGGTTGAGCTCTGACGAGATATTCAAGTTCTTGACTAAAGCCCCTGTATTTCTTGGCCTGTCCTTTGAAGACAACCTCGTGCATAAACTTGTTGTTTTGGTGAAGATAGGGTATGAAAATGGAACCAAGGAATTGGCTGCGGCAATGGGAGCTGCATCAAGGACAAGCTGTGAGAATTTGCAAAATGTGATTGGGCTATTCTTGAGCTATGGTCTTACCTATGCGGATATTCTTTCCATGAGCAAGAAGCACCCTCAGGTTCTACAGTACAAATGTGGTGCTTTGGAGGAGAAGTTGGAATTCTTGATTGAGGATATGGGTCGTGAAGTCAGAGAGCTTTTGTCTTTTCCTGCATTTCTTGGTTACAACCTTGATGAGAGGATTAAGCATAGGTATGAAGTAAGGAAGTTGACTACAGGGGAAGGGATGTCCATCAATAAGCTCCTGAGTGTGTCAGATGATAGATTTCTAAATCAGAAGCGAAAGAAAAAACCTATTCCTGAAGGAAAACCTGAACGAATGATGAAGATTGGATGAGCGTGTGAGTGCCTTCAGATTTGGCACTTTTTTTTTCAATCATGTCGGGATACTCAATCACTCTACCCTTTTATTGGGAAGGAAAAAGGCTTTCCTTAAGTTCTCTCCGACCAATTTTGAAGTAAAGAGTTCTTGTTTATCCCAGGAAACAGAGAGGATGCGCTCTGGTCGGAAAAGAAAGGAGCAAAGTGTAGGAAATTTGCTCAACAACAAGCTTTGTTCAAATCTATAAATATTGTTCAAATGGATTTCAATTTTTTTTTTTTTTTTCTGGCGAGCCATTGTTGCGATCATTGTAGCAGTTCAAACCTTCATGAAAATGTACTCATGTTGATGTTCTTTTGCTAGGACTCCCATTGAACCCAAAACGTGATCAAATAGAATGCCTTGAATTTCTGTATTCTGAAATACTGAACTATATTGCAAACTGCTAAATTAGTTCTATTGACCTTGCCTGCCTTTCCTCTATGCTCTATTGGGATGCCTTAATAGGTCTCTCATTTGAAAGCTACAATCTTTATGGCTGCAGTATTGACTTCTGATACGTACAGACTGTTATAGAACCATCTTACCTAAAAACTTAAGCTGATAGGTAAGGTTCCAGAATATGATTATATTATACTCTAACACACTTCCTCAAGTGAAAGTCTTTTGGGCTTGAAACTTGCACAGACTCACATCACCTTGTACTTGGTTTTTTTATCAAATAAAATGGAGGTGGTGAGATTCGAACTCATGACCGCTGGGTCAATAAGGTTCTGATACCATGTTAAGCAACCATCTCACCTAAAAACTTAAGCTCATAGGTAAGACCCTAAAATATAATTTATATTATTCTCTAACACTGGATAGACCATAAAGTCCAACATAACTGCAAACTCACTAAATAGAGCATGGATGGAAGCTCTCAGTGGAAGAAAATTTCAGATGTAGAAAGCAACATATTGATCTGGACATATGCAATTGAAAACTCTTAGCTATCATTCTATTATTTTGCTTTGTAGCTGTGCTTGGCCCTTGTTTTTGTCCTTCATATATCAAATTCATCCATCCGTAAAAGAAAGAAAAAAGTTAAGCCCGAAGGTCAAGAAAGAGAAGTTCCAAGGAAGTTGGAATCCAAACATAATATGGAATGTTTATTTATATTCACTATCTAAATGAGGGCTAATCATTCCATCACACTTTCCCTTGTAAGCAGATGATATTCACTACAGCAACGAAAAAAATCTATAAAGACGTGATGATATGCAGGAAAAATGTCATCAGAGGCAACCATACTGGTAAAGGGATCGATTTGTATTCGCAGGCAGCATGGTAAACAAGGTTATAGCAGATTTATGCACAGGATCCACCCAACTCTGTCACCGATCTTCCCTGCTCACCTGATCCATTTTATTTTATTTTTTTAATGTTCATATTGTGAGGAGTCATTACAAATTATAAAAATCTGACTATATTAGAATTTTGAGAAATACACAATTACACAGATATAATAATGAGTCGTTAGCACTCATCTTCAGCTCTCTCATCCTGAACATCACTTTCACTGAGAAAGTGCTCATAAAGGTCAGTGCATGTCGGGGGGGCCAGACTTGGTGAGATGGGGCACAGGCATGTGGCCGGAAAGTTCAGTATCAACGACAAGCACGGTTGCAGAGAGTTTTGTTTAATGATCGGAGTTTAATGATCTTGATAGGCCAGCAAATCCAGCATCTGTAAACTCAGCAAAGTAGAAGATGGGCGCTGCAGCAGCTTCCAATCCCATGAAAAGTATGTTCATCAAGCGGAATGTGATGAGAAAAATAGAGTTGATACCGATCGAGATAAGGCAGTGAAAATCCATGGGAAAGAGGAACTGGTCAAGACTCGCCACCTTTTTATTATTTAACCAGTTTCTGCTTACTATCCTGGTTAGAGAGTAATATAAACTATATCTTATGACCTTACTTAACAACTTAAGTTTTAAGGTGAGATGGTTATTTGATATAGTATCAGAGCCTGATTGATCACGCGGTCATGAGTTCAAATCTCACCACTTTCATTCTATTTGATAAAAATCAAGCACAAGGTAGTGTAAGCTTGTATGCAAGTTTCAAGCCTAAAAAGTTTTTATTTGAGAGTATGTGTTAAAGAATAATATAAATCATATCTTGTGATTTCATTTTACAGTCTAAGTTTTTAGATGGGATGGTTACTTGATACTTATTACATTGAATCTCATGTCAGTACCTTTGAATTCGCTTCATCTCACTTCCGATATCATGCTCTTTAACATTTTGTACCTACAAGTCATTGAAACTTCAAGATGGATCTTGGTCTTTGAATGTTGGATTTTTCGTGGTTGAAAAAGATTTGGTCTCATCTAAGATCAATGATTTAATTTATATACTTGAATTACATTGAATCTCTTGTCAGTACCTTTAAATTCGCTTGATCTCACTTCCGATATCATGCTCTTTAGCATTTTGTACCTACGAATCACTAAAACTTCAAGATGGATCTTGGTCTTGAATGTTGGACTTTCATGGTTGAAAAAGATTTGATCTCATGTAAGATCAATGACTTAATTTCTATACTTAAATTAGCATAATTTTAGGGTGAGAAGTGGTGTGTATTTTAAATTAGGTTGTCATTGGAAATTGTCTTCCTAGCCAATGAAAATAACAATTGGTCACACATATTTACCAATAACAAGATTTGCTTTCATAAAGGGTGGGTATCTAGAAGAAAAATATCCTCTTATGTCAATCAATAAAATAAGATAACTTGTAAAAACTTTATATGCTTTGATAGCTAATAAAATGGGTGTGAGACTACTTTAATTTTTTTGGAAATTGTATCATTACATTATTTTATACCCATTGATTCTTTGAGAGTTTACATTGGGTTGGGATCATGGATCTATTCGAGATAAGTAAGGATTTAATAGAAAAGGATTGCTCTTGTCGATTATACTTTTGAGAAAAATTAGTGTCGATTTAGAAATATTTCAATTGTACTTTTAAGAAGAAAAAAACTTTTAAGATAGATATGCTATTATAACTAGAGAGAGAAAATTGAAAAAATATATATCCCTAAGTTTTTTTAAGGAGAAATGATTAACATATCAACAACATACCTATATCTTGTTAATATAAAAATCTCTTACAAGATAGAATATTAATGACTCATCAATGTAAAATATCTCTGAATCATCAAGGTAAAATATTTCTAACTCATAGTCTCATCAGGATCTTAAGAATGTTTTTGAGCTTTGACCCAATGTTTAAGAAATGCTGAACAATTTCATGGACGTGGGGCTAAAAAAATCCCCCAAAATAAAATGAAACTGTCAACCACAAAGTTCCTATCTACAATACATGCAAATCATGCAGCAACTTGCACGCAGCCATGTGGAATATATATATATATATATATATATATATATATATATATATATATTGGTGTTTTTTTTTTGAATTCTTGAGTCCCAATTGTCATGCAGCCCTTGGAATCAGACTTGATAATTCTATTCTATTCCGGCCTAAATAGCTGGAATGTTCTGTGTCATTAAGAAAATTGAGACGAAATAATATCGTTTTTGTTTCACTTTTAATTCCGGTCCGTTCTGAAAATTCCGGCTAAATTCTGGCCGGAACGTCTCGGTACCGTTCCGTCCGTGCCGTTCCTGCTCAAAATCATAATATTCCCTTTTATTTTAGAACATTTTACTATCATAATATTTTGGAATCTTAGAAATGTTTCTAATTTTGAGATTATGTTTGTTTGACTTTGTGTTTGTATTGTATAATTTAAAGTTAATTTATCTTGAATTTAAATTATACTTGTTAAATTAATATTTTATTTTTCATATATATATAATTAATTATATATGAACAGTACAGCCCCGAAACAGCACGCCGAAATGCTCCGAAACCGAAACATTTTGTTCCAATAAAAAAACCGTAACGACGACTAGAACGATATTAACAACCTCGCTTGGAACATCATCTTGTGGCCTTCAAGTTTTCAGTCAACATCAATTTCCAGCAATTTAATAAATCACCAAAAAAAGAAAAGAAGAAAAACCATAAACGCAGGCTGTTGAAGATCGTGTTTTGAAAATTGAAATGCCATCTCTTCACAAATTATCCGAATGTTGCCCGAGTCTTATTTGATAATGGTCAAAATACTTTCATCCAACGGCCCAGCAATCTTCAGACCTTTTTTGTCTGTAACTTGAAATTCCATGTTGGAAACAGAGTAGTTCAAACCATCTATTGTACGATGCTTGTGAATTCGGACATCTGTCTCTTCTGATTGTACGATGCTGGGCAATGCGGTCCATATTTTAATTAAGAGGGTGTTTGGGAGTATGGTTGTGGTTGCTTTTTGAAAGTGCTTTTCGTTTAGAAATATATTAAAATGATAATTTTATTTTATTTTTTTAAAAATTATTTTTGATATCAGTACATCAAAATGATCTAAATACACTAAAACAATTTCATTTAAAATGAATTTTTTTTTGAATTTTGGTCAAACACCAGTTTGATCACAGTGCCAAACAGGCTCTAAAAATATTTTTTTTCCAAATTTTTAATGCGAGCATGTTAAAATCATTAAAAATATTTAAAAATCAATGTTTTTACGAGCGAAACAAATTTCAAAACGGGAAAGAGCAAAAAAACAAAAATAATTTTTTAAAACTAAATCACTCATTGGTCATTGATTTTTAAATAATTTAAAAACGTGGAAAGCATGTTAGCAATGTGCCAAGTATATGCGAATCATAGTTTTTAGAACCTTTGAGCATTAATTAAATATCCATCTATTTTATTCTATTTTTTTAATTCAATTGATGTGTACTGGTTGCACGGGGTGTGTTTGGTTATGTTAAATATGACTTATAGCTCCTTCTAGAGGAATAGTAATTAATAAGTTGACCCGGACACACCCACATTAATATAAAAAATAATAAATTCCTAACTCTATGACAAATAGGGATGTCAATCTTGTTCCGTTTCATCCGAAACGTTTCATACTAATTAAAAAAATAAGATAAAACGGTGTTATTTTTATCTCAGGTTAAATTCTGGATTTTCAGCCAAATTCCGGTCGAAAAGCGTCATAATCATTTTGTGTTGTGTTGTTTTCGGCCAAATAATATTTTTTTAAATAATGAATAATTTTACAATATCAATCATATCTCTTAATCCGACCATTAGATTGAGATGAAAATTTACGATGAGTCTTTTGACATATTTATATATATTATGTTAAAATTATATAGCAATCATGGAATATAATGACCTTCCAAGATTGATGATGATATTCTTGTAATATTATACATATTCATAATTTTGTTTAGAAAAATCATTTTATTGTGTCTTTTTTAGATTAAATTACACAATTCCAAATAATTTTATTTTTGAATTTGAACTAATTTTTTTTTGAGTTAATATATATGTAAACAATGCAACTCCAAAATGGCACGCTAAAACACTCCAAAACTGAAACATTTTGTTCTAATTGAAAAAATAAAATATAAACCGAAATGGAATTAACAAGTTTGATGACAAGAGATATAATAATAGGCACGATTTTCTGACTTTTTTTTTTTGACAAAATGAGTTTACCAACCGGCCTCTTCCGAGGCATTGACTAAGGAAAAGGTAAGCCATTTCAAAATGAGTTTGCGATCCAGTTGTAGAGATATAATGTCAATGCCAAATCCAGTTGCAAGTTTTTAATTCATAATCAATCGAAAAATAACAGGATTGTAGAGTGCAACAAAGTCACGCGTTATTTTTTTTCATCAGAATAGATCTTTATCTATATTTTTTTTAAAAAAAATTCAGACTGGGCATCACCCAGCTAAATGGGTCGGGTCAGCCAAGGTGGGCCAAAAAAGGCCCAGCTCAACTGGACTTGGGTTGGGTCGAGAGCAGCCCAGCCCAGCCCAGCTAACACGCAGAAGAAGAATGAAACGGTGTGATGTACTGTTCACGTCTTCTTCACGTGAACAGTGCATCACTACTGTTCACCGACCACGACGAGAGCTTCAACTGCTGATGCCGATGGGTAGAGAAGGACGAGGTGGTTCTTCCTGTGGTGGCGGCGTTGGAGGTGGTGGCCGTGAGAAGCATCAGAAGCTTCTTCTGTTGAGAGAGAGAGAGGAGAGAGAGAGAGACAGTTGCCGTTATGGAGAGAGTTGTGCTGTCTTCGTTTCTTGTCTGTCATTGTGGAGAGGAGAGAGAGTTGCCATATAAGGTGTTGTAGCCGTCGTCGTCTCCTGCGACGAGAGCTTGATCAGCTTGGCGTTTCAGAGCTGCATGCATGATCAACACACCCAACGGGTTTCTCATGTTGGCAAAAAAAAGCAATCAATCGCAGGAAAAGCAGGCAAAAAAAAAGGGAAGCAATCGCAGGAAAAAACATGAATTTTCTGCTTCTCGTGGATCGTGGTTTGCACCGTTTTTTTGGTGGGTCCCATGTCAATTAATCTGCATTTTCTACATTACCAAACACTACAAACCAGCTTATTGTTCAAAATGCCGATGGAATCGCATTACCAAACGCCCTCAAAAGTCCCTCTAAGTCTATGACAAGAGATCATAATAATAGGCAAGATTGTCTGACTTTTTTTTTTTGTTGACAAAATGAGTTTACCAGCCGGCCTCTTCCGATGCATTGACTAAGGAAAAGGTAGGCCATTTCAGGCAAGGCATTGAGCCTCCCTCCCTCCCTCCCTCCCTGGATTGAAAAATACTTGTTGGCAAATGTTATTTTATTTACGTGGCAAGAAAGAAACCATGAGCCAGAATTCAGGACAAATAAATTAGATCATGAAAGCACTCCATCACAGATGTTGGTCATCACAAATCAATGGCTGAGACTTTGCAATCGCATCTGTCACAATCAAAGATCAGACGGTGGGTCCATTGCACAAATTGCTCACTTTTCACATTTGCCAATTCAGGCATTCGTTTCAGTGCCCCGCCCCCCCCTCCTGTTTTGTTTCCAGCCACGTCAGATATTTAGGTGCAAAGTAGTCCCAAATGTTTTGACATTTTGTAAATCAGCCCCCGTAGTCTCTCTCCTCTTGAATTTACACTTGTCCCCTCTGCACATAGATACCCATGCATACGCTACAAACCCTAGATTTTTGCAAACCCACCTGCATCGACCTTTTTTCATGCTATCCCAATATAATGAAATTGATTTCCTTTTCATCGAGCCAAACCAACATGGTAGGATATTAGTGGTGTTTGTCAATGTTTTTTTTTTTAAAAAAATAAAATAAAATTTAAATTATTTTCATGTATTGATATCAAAAATGATTTAAAATACAATTTTTTTCCTAGAAAAATACAATTCCAAATGGAAAACATGTTTAAAACCTTGTACAAATTCTTTACGTAAGGAGAATCTTTGTATTTATCCGGTCTCATTACTAGAGGATAGAGCTGCCACCAAACTCTTCAATTTTGAACAGTCAAATCCCAGAAATATCCCCCGCCTTCTCTGTATGTGATGGCTTTGAACAAGTAAAAGGGCATGCAAATTTTGCCAGATATTTCAGTCTGATTCAAATTCAAATAAAAAAACTCAGAGATTTAAGCATGGTTTTATCCATCTACGTTTGCCTGTTTGGTAGTGCAGTTGCGGTAGTTTTTTAAACTTCAAAGTGTTTTTTGTGCTGAAATATACCAAAATAATATTTTTTTTATTTTTTAAAAATAATTTTTCATATCAACACATCAAAATAATCTAAAAATAACATAATATATTCATTTAAAATGAATTTTTTTTCTTCAAATTTCGGTAAAACACCGGTTGGAACGCAGAGGCAAACGGGTTCCACGTCGATAACATATTTCAGTCTGTTTTAAGAAATGTTTATTTAACATATTTAAAAATAATAACATATTTTATTTTAATACACTAACACCAGAAGTTATTTTTAAAAATATTATTTTAAAAGACGAGGCAGACCCCGAAGAATGAAAGAGATTAGGCGAGGCAGCGGTAATTGATTTTCTTACACAAGCACAAAGTGTGGGGCCTACTAGGTTGTTGCCCTTCTCGAGGGGGTAAATAAAAACGGGCAGACGCTATCTGCTTGTCAGTCACGGAAGGGGATGATGACAGCCTGCTGTGACTCTATCAGCTAACAGCCAAAGTCTCACGGCAACGTGGCACTTGATAGATGACGCCCGCTATGATTTTGGAGATTAGGCTCGTCCACATGCTATCCTTTCTACCGCTAGCTTATGTGCATGCATGCATGCATGCATGAGTGGATGGTACATGACATGACACGTACGGAATTGTTTATTGTTGTCTTACAGTAGTGGGTTGTTGGGTTAAATTGAGAATATTTTTCGATTTTTGGGAAGATGATAGGCTAATGATGAAGATAAATACGCTTTTTATAAATCGTGCACGGAATCATCACCAACCTATTTTTGTTTCGTTTGTGCTTCGGTTACTAGATGCAATAATCAATTATTTTTTAATAAAATCAGTTTACTTGATTAATTTATAATATAAATTATAATTAATATTATTATCGATCACTTGATAAATAAAATTAACAAACAACATAACACTTAGGTTTAGAAAACCATAAAATCATGGATCATCATATATATATATATATATATATATATATATATATTAAGATAGTGAGTTTGTTCCATCCATTAACAATTAAAAATCCCAATTAATTTTCGAATATGTCACCGATAAAGACAACAAATAACACAACAAATAACTTTTAGATAACAATCAAGGGGTTATTTGTCATTGTTTTTTCAAAGTGTTTTTGATTTTTTTTTAAATTTGTTTTTTTGATGTTTTAAAATCATTTTCATGTGCTGATGTCAAAAATAATTTTTAAAAATTAAAAAAATATCATTTTGATGCATTTTTGAATGAAAACACTTTTAAAAACAATATCAACCACACTCCCAAACAGACACTCAGACTATCATATTTCAAAATGAACAAGTTTCTTTAATAAATTTATAGATAAAATTACAATTAATATCGCGATTGATCCCCAATATAGAAAATAATTTAGTTAGAAGACTATGAAATGATGGACTAATTGTGAAATTAATTGGAACATCACGGGCGGATAATTGAGCGGTGAGCTTTATCCATACACAACTAGTTTAAAATCAATCCATCCATCCATGACTGGAGTTAAAAAATAACTTATGAACACACACCTGTATTTTTGAGAGATTAAAAAATTAATTGAAGATAAAAAAAAATCAAAAATTACAAAATAGATGTGAAAAGCAATTGGAAAATCATTAAGGATTACCCTTAATATTCCTTTATTTAACGGGTAGCTACAAATAGAAATATACCAAACCGATACATAGATGGCACGCACAAAACTTCACCTACTCCTCCATCCTTCGATTATGAAATAGAAAAACACACACACGAGGTTTTATACTTGTATCATAATCTTAAAAACAGGGGAGGGTTTGCACAACTTGACATAAAATATATTAATTTTTAAAAAGAATTAAATTGTTTTATCAATTTATTGTTTTAAATCAACAGTTTTATTATTAAGTTTTGACCAAGAGATGCCGGGGTATACTAAAATTAATCTGAATTTTTTACCCGATGAACTATTTTTTACCAACAAGGATGAACAATCCAGATTTCATGTGAGCCCACCAAACCAATTAAGTCTAAAATCATGAATCTAAAAATTAAAATTAAAAAAATGAAAATCAGAAATACCATTTTGGACATCATCCATGACACATCCAAACCATCCAGACATGGGTGTTATTGGAACCTAAAAAGGATCAAAGCATGGGTGTTGTCATCATGATATTGGGACGCCATTGTCATCTTCTTATGTTGTAGTATAATTGGAAAATGTTAAGTATGTCATTATCTTAGCAAAAGAATTGGTAAATAAAGAAGGCATAAACGGACGATCCAAAGAAACGCCCCTCCTCTCTCTACTTCTCCCTCTCTCTCTCCAGCTACATCTACAAAGAGAATCATCAACGCTAAAATCAACACATCAAAATAGTAATCTAATAAAGTAAAAGGTGCTCTCTGTTTTACACATCTTTACTGGGTTTCGTCTTGTTTTCTCATTGCTGTATATATAATTCTCAACTGGGTTCTCTCTTTAGCATCAAATGGAAATGGTTTAGGTAAGGGAAACCACACTGGTATGTTTTATTTATTTATTTTTTTAATCTGGGTTTATCTTAAAATTTTCATTTATATGATAAAAGTTGGGACTTGATTGGTTTCTGATAAAAAGCTGTGAACTTTACAGAGAAATCTGAAGAAAAGGAGGGATCTTTTTTTGTGTGTTTTGGATACAGAGAGAAAGAGGGGTCTAGTGTTTGATTGTTTGATTGATCGATTGATCATGGCTGTTGCTGAGAATGCCGGGGTTAGGAATGGAACCGCCGGTCAAAACCTTAACAACAATATAGTGTCGTCAGAGACCAATGATCTTGAGAGAACGTCATCAAAACCCAGAAACGAATCAGTGGGTTTCAGTAATACTAAAGACTCAAACTTTCAAAGCCAAAACAAGGATCATCAGAGTGTTAACGGCAAGTCTGGCGAGACTGGGGGTTTAAGCAATGGAAGGACGAATGGAACCCAGATGCAAAATGGATTTGATATGAATCAGTCTGGTGGCTATGGGGATGATCAGATTCGTCATCAAAAGTCTAAATCCAACGAGGTGAATGATATGAGTGCTTTGGTGGAGATGTTGTCAAAGCTTAATCCTATGGCTGAAGAGTTTGTGCCTCCGTCACTCGCTAACCATCATGGATTCTTTGGTAACGGATTTGGCATTAATGCTAACAACTTTATAGTGCAGACTATTAACGGGAGTGCCAATGGACCTACTAATAGAAGGGTATGTGTTATTTTCCTCTTTTTACTTGTTTTTTTGGTTGTTGCTGTCCATGTGGTTGCTGATAAAATGGTACTTTTTTTTGGATTGTTGCTGTCCTATGGTTGCTGCTGAAATGGAATAAACTGATTACTGTTACTGTTTGTTACTGTTGTGTGGGCATGGAGTGGTGTTTTAGTTTACTTATTTCTGGTAATTTTTGTTACAGAAGAAGAACTATAATCAAGGGAGGCGAAGGATGAACAGCAGGACAAGTATGGCTCAGCAAGAGGAGATAATCAGGAAGACTGTATATGTTTCTGACATTGATCAACAGGTAAGCAGCTTGCATTTGGCTCTTGCATTATCTCCTTTGTTAGGTTTCTTCATGTCTTCATTGTTGTTCGTACGCTGATTTTTTTTTGGATCATTGTTTCCATGTGATTCAATACAGGTTACTGAAGAGCAACTTGCGGGGCTCTTTATTCACTGTGGACAGGTAACTGGCCTTGTTTTCTCTCATACGCGAGACTTTCATTTTTCTAGTTGCCGATGGTGGATTATGTTTCTGATTGACTTCCTCTTGTTTTTTTTGGACAAAGGTTGTTGACTGTCGTATATGTGGTGACCCTAACTCTGTTCTTCGTTTTGCCTTCGTTGAGTTTACTGATGAAGGTAATTTCAAAAAAAGCTCACACATCTTTTTTTTCTCAACGGATGAGTTTGGCTATGTTGATTTAACTATCAAATGTGCTTGCAGAGGATGCAAGGAATGCATTAAGTTTGTCTGGGACAGTTCTTGGATATTACCCACTAAGAGTGCTGCCTTCGAAAACAGCTATTGCACCTGTTAACCCAACATTTTTGCCAAGGGTGAGGACTTTGTGCAATAAATGATATCTAATCATCCACTTTATAAACCATATCAACAGAATGGTGCTTGTCTTGAATTTATGTTTTGTTACCTAACTTTTTCACATAATCATGATCCTCAGTCCGAAGACGAGCGCGAGACATGTGCAAGGACTATTTATTGTACAAATATTGACAAAAAGGTAATATTCAGAAGTTACATGATATCTGCTAATGTTCTTAAGAGTGATATCTGGAACATTTTTCCTGATTTCTTTGATTTCAATTAATGTAGATCACCCAGGCGGATGTCAAGCTCTTCTTTGAATCCTTTTGCGGAGAGGTTTGTAGCGGCTTATATAACAAACTTCCAAACATTGCTTGTCTTGGATTGCAGGCCATACCTTATTGGACATCTTGTTTTGTACAGGTTCATCGCTTGAGGCTCCTTGGAGATTATCATCATTCAACCCGCATTGCTTTCGTTGAGTTTGCAGTGGTATTTACCCATGTACTCTTGATCTTTGTGTGCAGACCTTTTAGCAGCCATATGTTACTGGTTTAATATATATGCCATGTCTCACGTTACTTGTGAACTTTCACTACTTTAGAACAATTAATAATGTACAGTTATTCATGGAATCTCATGTGGCCTCAATTTCCCTGTATTCTTAGCCATTTGGTTTCCTTCAACTGTTGGGTCCATGTGCCTGGTTTTTCAGGAACCTTTGTTTGAAAAAGCATCTTGTTTCATTCTTTTTTCTTGTTGAAACAATCTCCTTTCTGCTTGCTAGTATTTGTGCATTTTTATAGCATGTAAAACTGGATCAAACTCTCTAATGTTTAATAAGGGCTCTCATTTCAGAAATGTTCAGAAGTTGCAATCTGGTATATTCGGTGAGAATGCCAAGAAATGCTGATGCAACATATATTTAGATGTTGCATATGAACCACATTAATTGAATGGATTTGAAGTTTTGATTAGATTTCTATCGTACTAGTTGGTGTTCTGGTTGTTTATGCTGGGCCTGATGTAATTAAATGGTTTGGGATTTCTTTGGTAGCAAATGTTGCAGCTTCCCTTTTGTCGAATCATGAGTCACATGTAAACTCAATCATGATTTATGAGTCCATTCAGTCTTAATCTCCTCCCTTTTTGGTTGTCCCTCTTCCTTTTCTTTTATGTCATTCTACATGTGGGATGGGCGCTAGGGTTGGAAATTTTAAGGGTTGTGGAGGTCGCAGGCCCTTCACACTGCTTTCTCTGGGTGTGAAGCATGGTCTTTGCATCATATCACCATCTGTAGATCTGTTTCTCCAGTGTCAGTCTTGGAGTTAACTGATGTCAATTTATCTTTTTGGGATACTTTTAACCATGGTAGTGAAAGCTGGTCTTAGACTGACCCTTCATGCTGCTTTCTTTGGTTGTCAAACCTGTCATTGCATCATATCAGCATTTTGGAATAGAGGCGTGAATTCTACAACACTGGGAAATGCCCCATTTTGACTTTAGGAGAATCCTCCCTTTGTGAGTGCACATGCTTGTGATTGACCTGGATAGTAAAATTAAAGCTCTTAATTTTAGGAAAAATTACCAGGCATTGCTAATCTGCTACTTTGGGATGCTTAGTTTGTCTTGGTTTGCACTTATTCCTAAACTACTACTTTCTTCTCTAAGCTCCTTTAATCTATATTTTGTTTTATTTTGCCTCTCGTGCTATCCTAGAATTCTTCATTTGTCTGTACACCTCTAGAATTAGCCCACTGCCTCATTTCAGACAGCCTATTCTCATTCAATAGTTTGTAAGCTTCAAAAATTAAATAGTTATCGATAACATTTTAGTGTCTCAACATTTATATTAAAAAATGATAGTGAAGCTTGGCATGCCTGAGCCATATGCATGATTCTGACCTTTGGTTGCTCCAAGGATCAAGCCCATGTCTACCTGGGGGAAGCATTCCTGTTTCCACCCTTTGATCAGCAAGTCCATTAGGAGTGATCTTGCACTTCCCGAGCTAAAACCTGGTTATGTGCACACTAAATTTTTTTGATCTCACACTGCCAGTTGTAAAGAGTATTAGATGGATCTAAAAATAGTGATCCTATGTAGTCCATCAAGAACTGCTCTATAGAATCATGCCTTTTAGATATCTTAGAACCTTTTTTTTTGTAAGTATTCCAATGCTCCGTTTCTGGGATGACTAAGGTACTTCCAAGTACTCAGAGCATATATCATGTCAGGCCCTGTGTGGTGTGCCAAGACTGCCAATCCCCTAGGATACTAAAGCTGGTGGATTGCTTTGCCTTTATCGTGCTCGCTTGAAGCTAGGATATGCAGGTGCAATAACGCTACTCTCCTGGCAGTGTAATTCCACCACCCCACAAAGCTTAAGCCTTTTCTTGGATATGGAGAGTTGAAAACAGGAGTGGCATCTTCGTTGTCACTATTGGCCTAGTTCAATTCCTTTTGACACTGGTGCAAAGGTGTTGAAGTTGCCAAACTCCTTTGTTAAACCCCTTTGCAACATGCTGGGTTTTGTATTGGTGCAAAGCCCATCTACATTTTCTGACGAGTCAGTTACAGCCACGGGGTTTAAAAACTCAGGGGGATATGCAAATATTGGTGGACATTTCATATGTATCTTATCAGTGACATTGCTTGCTGCCATAGTGGAACATTATGTGAAGTCAGCCTCAGCTTAATATTTCTGACCACATCTTCACTGTAACATTATAGAAGTTAGGTCCAAACATTTTAGGCTTAACATTTTGGAAATAGTTTAGGCATGCATGACTATTTGGAAACTATATAGGCTTCACCATTCAGGATCTCGACCTTCTTTTGAAGCTGAAATGATCTTTTATTTTCTTATTCTTATTGTTAGTTTTTGTGCTGTATTTGCAATTTCTACTGGCTAGTTAAGCTGCAACATGCTGGAGTATTCCATATTTGGAAACTATGTGTTGAGAATGTCTATAACGCTGTTCCTTCAACTCTTGCAGGCAGAGGGTGCAATTGCAGCATTGAACTGCAGTGGTGCGGTTCTGGGATCACTGCCAATAAGGTAGTTTGGCAGATTTATCATTGTTTTTGCTGGCTGTTCAGTTTTTCTTTTTTTCCCTCACATTTTTTAACCATCTTTTGTTTTATATATGCAGGGTGAGCCCATCAAAGACACCTGTTCGCCCTCGCATCCCTCGCCCGCCATTCAACTGAATCATGACTAATGCTTCCTGGACTGATCAACTGCTGAGAGATATATTTATATAAATACATATATAGATACTGGAATCTTTTGAAGGTACTTGTGGCGTATATATCTATATCCTAGCATGTTAGCCCGGTATCTTTGTTACCTACAGGGGGGTCGTTTATTTTGTCTGCCAGACTATAGAGTTGGATGGGATTTCAAGGATATGAATGGCTTTATATATGTTGCATGTCATGATGAATTTCTTGAGAACTCCATACTGTTGGGATATTTCATGATAATTGAGACTGGCTCCTTTACAAGTTTTCACCTCTTATATGATTTTCTTTTCTTGGCTAGGGATCAAGTGTTGGAAGTGTTTGCCATTGATTTTTGAATTCAAGAAAAAGAAAAGACCTTAATCTTGTTGAAGCTTTCCTTTGTTCATGGACTTTCATGGAAGTTCTAAATTGTGTTTTGTGGCCCTTCAAAAATTTTCTTGATGACAATGTGAAGTTGAACAAAAATAGTATTTCACTCATTACCAAAGAGATAGCTAGAGATTGGCCAGTTAGTCACGTGGTTATAAAATTCATTCTAGCTCACGTGATGTCTGTCTTAATACTTGTTTATTCCTCTTAAAGAACTTTGCAACCACTTGAGTTCTGAATTTGTCTAACCAAAGCCTGTTTCCACAAACATCTAAACTCAAATCTTCTTTCTAGATGTTTTTACGTTTTTTTTGTTAAATTAATTATTTTTTAGTATTTATGGGTTGTTCTGATATTAAAAATATATTTTTTTAAAATTCAATGTTAATTCATCAAAATCATTGAAAAGCATAAAAAACATTAATTTAATGAATTCTCTATTAAAAAACAGTTTAAAATACAAACTAAACCTTAGATAGAAACAAACGCACACGATTATTTTGGGAAGATAACTTAATTTAATGTAAGTTTGATAATATCAGCTGAAAATAAAAGTTGACCCTTGGATTAACCCACCATTTGAGTTTGTCTTCTGGTTTCACTTTTGAATCCATCTGATTACCATTACAAGCAAGAACCTGATTCATCGTGTAAATATACACTCATGTGTTCTCATTTCCGCTTCAAGGGATCGGTGGTGTGCTCTAGTGGTTGATTTTTAAAATATTTTTTTATTTTAAAATATTAAAATAAAATTGTTGATATAAAAACACAAAAAAATAATTTGAAGCAAGGATTTTTTTTTTTAAAACACAAAACAGACAGCCTTGAATCTGTCATGATTTCAATATCAGATACTGGAGTACTCATGTTTCCTAAGCTTATTAAACTTAGGGCTGACTGTAATTATCTCAAGCAAGGAGCTGAAAGCAATGTTGTATAAGATCAAGTTTGAAACAAAAACGAAGACACTGATTATGAAAGCTGGAAACCATGGTTGAATCAGAAATCCATAAAGAGTTGATGGCCAAGCTATCCAAACTTTTCTTTTGATCTCAACCAAATGATGAAAAAATAATTTGCCATGAGCTTCATGGTCGCAAAGACGATGGAATATAAACTTTCATGGCATATTGCATCTCAGAAAGAACAAATTTAAAGCAGAAGGGGAAGATAAACCATGATAAACCATCAATGACAGACAAAATGTATGATTGGTGTGTGTGTCTTCAAGAAGGAAACTATACAGAACCTGCAGAAGTTTCTTCTATGGAATCTATTTCTGTTACATCCTGTTGACTCTGAAATGGTGTGAGCTAATTTTACTATAAGAAATAACCCCATGACTTCTGTTCAGATAAAGCTATCGGTACTCTCATTGCTGCTGTTCTGCTATCGCGGCAGGTTTTGCTTCTGCTGCTTCTGCATACATAGCATGGTGTCATATGTTAGTGTCTTATTCATGAAACATCAACACAAACAAGATTGCTCAAGACACTAAACTGGTATTTGATAGTGAGGAAGCTGAAGTGGGATTCGATAAGGTCCCAAAAGAGTTGGATTGATGAGAGTTCTGTATCACTCTGGGGTAGTAAACTGGGCTGTTCTGTCCATGTTGAGCATAGAATGGGTAGTAATTCAGGTAGACTCCAGGGGACGCAGATGCCGCGGCGGGGTAATAGAATGGAAACTGTTTCCCTCCATATGCGTTGTAAAGATTATTCTGCAAGACAATTAAGAAACTTATTGAGCTATCAAAACTTCTGCAAGCATTTATCAGTGAGCTATTTCAGAAAAAAACCAACCGTTGCAGAAGTGTCCTGTGGGTGGATAGGATACCTGGAATTCGGAAGGGCAAGAAAATTAGAAGACAATGAAGTAGTAATAGTTAGACAATTCTTTTCCAGTAAGATGGTTTCTTTACCCAAAAACTGAATAAGGAGATGCATATTGAGTTGATTGTTGATTGAAGCATGCAGAAGGCCCATGAATGTTTAACGGTGCCATGAATCTTGGTGCTGCTGGTCCAAGTCTATCAATTCCAGCAGCTTTAAGGAAAAAAAAGGAACAAAAAGGGGGAAATAGTTAGAATTATCAAACATAGAATAAGAATGTAAACCAAAATTATGAACTTGCTAATGGTGGCAAGCATCAATCAAGAACCAGGCTCAGTTGGACCTTTCTTTCGAGCACCAAGGGCTGCCAGATTACAGTTGGCTCTCCTTCCATCAATAACAGGATATGGATTTTGACAGGCTCTTGTTGCTGAATCAGGATCCTTAAAATTAACCTAAGAAACACATACATGTCAGAACTACAAAGGATTACATACATGATCATGCCAAATCTATAAAAGTCTTATAGCTAAAAACGGCAGGGCTAGCTTACAAAGCCATATCCTTTAGATCTTCCTGTGCTACGATCAATGATGACAACTGCTTCTATAATCTCTCCGAACTGATCAAAATAACTCTGCAAAGAATCTTTTCTGGTCTCCCAGGGCAATCCTCCAACAAAAATCTTGGTGTAAGTTGTGTCATGAGTGAATTCTGAGGCACCACTAGTTTCACTGATCAGCATCCTACTTTCCATGATCTCCTGAGACATCCCGATACAGATATAGATACACTAAATCCAAACTGCCTCGAGCTTCCACAAGAACAAACCAGAGAACTAGCTAGATGATCCTAGCCCAGATGCCAAAATATAGGGAGAAAGATTCAGAAGGTGATAAAGAGCCGTTTGATCAATCGAAATCAACAACAAAAGACTACTTTAATCAGTACACAACCTTTTCTGTCTCCTATTTCTTTCCAGAAAAGAAGAGTACCGGAATTAGTCTCTCAAGTGCTCTTGGATTCCCCAACAAAGATACTCTCAACAAGAAAATTGTTAACCGCTAGACAGTTAAAAGTAGAAAAAGAAAAGCATGAGAAAACCCTATTCACATGTAGGTTTTTTTTTTCTGCTTAAGCAAACTAACATGGAAGGCGGGGGGATATATAGAAGACGAAGAAGAATTAAGAAATAATAAAAAGAACAGAGGGCAGATGTTTAGGAAATTTCCAAAGAAATAAAAAACATAAATCTTTTGTTGTCTTTCTTTCTTTGGAACATCCTGTAATGGGTCCAAAGGGCTACGTGCCCTACTCCCTCCTCACCTCCTTTTCTTCTTTATTAAGTCTTCCAAGAGTGGGAGCATGAAGAAAGAATACTTAGTTTGAGATAATATATTAATTAATATTATCCACGAAGAAAGAAAGTATTTCAATGATATGAAACTATTAAAGATAATTATTCCATCGGGAAAGTTCCAGATGTGGCATAGAACGTGGCTCTGATTTGTATTCGATGTATGAGACAAGCCCTATCAATGTTAGCTTCTGCAATTGGAAATTTCAATGTTTTTTTCTTCTTTTCAAACTGCTATTATGTTGTTAAGCTACTCACTATTTACATCCAAATTATTATTATTATTATTTTTTAAAATGGATTCCACACTTTTCACTTTAATTTAACAAAGCAATCAGATAGTATGAACAGTGAATTATGTTGATATATTATTTAAAGAATTTGTTTTATAGCTCTGTTGGTTTGCGCATGAGTACGAGGATGAGATCAAATAACATGTTTAATTAGATGAGTAATTCTTTTCTTTTCTTTTTATTCAATTAGTATTGTTAATCACTGAGCAATTTGAAAAGAGAAATCAAAGTAAATTATGAAAAGAGAAATCTTTAGATATTTGATCCATCGAAGTATATACGACAATCCGAAAAGGCAGCACTCAAGATAACGGTGAGGTGAGCGGCAATTACTGACAGGACATTAATTATAATGCGTGATGTTTAAAAATATGTATTCTTAATCTTCAAATAGTTTTAAAATATATAAAAAATAATTTGTTTTAAAATAAAATGTTTTAAAAAACACTTACCAATCACAGCGCCAAATCCCATCCCACTTTTATCAGGCCGGATAATAATCGGTTTTTAAGCAGGACGGGTAAGTTTTCGATCGGATGGAATCAAATTGCCATGGATTCAAATTCAATCTTGAGCATAGCTCAAGTAGACGTGAGAACTAGCGTTAAAGTTAGTCTTTTTAAGGAAAAAAACACATCGAAGTTCTCTCTGTGGTGATAGCGGTTACTGAAGTTTTAGTGAAGACAAAAATGGAAGCGAAAGAAAAAGGCAGCAGAGGAGGCAGCGAGGAGAGATGGAAAGGAGCTATAGCAAATCTAACAGAGATGACATGGAATCTTGATTCTCTTCAAAAGTTACTCCTTAAAAAAGCTGTCTTTGTTGATGAAGAAACCTTCTCAAAAGCCTCCCTCACTTCTGAACAAGCCCGCTCTATCAAGGTATTAAATTCTTCATCTGGGGTTTTCCTTTTTCATGCAATATTGATGGGATTGTTTTTAAACTATGGTTCTTGACGTTCGTTTCTTCTGTTTGTTACAATCACCGACCAATTTCACAATCTGGGTTTTGCAAAGGTAGTGTTTTTTTTAGCATTTTAATGGAATTCTTGGGTAATGAATGCTTGGTTTATTTGACTATGAATGTATGAGTAGAGTGAATGGATTGGTTGATTCTTAAATGGTAGAGTAATGAGTTTTAGCCATGGATTGGATGTGCTATGCTAGAGTAATGATTAGAGAAAACTTGCCTAATGTTGGCAATTCAAGTTCAATTTTTGAAATGCTCTTGCTAGTTCGTTCACTGAGGCACTTTGACCATACGGAGAAAACAAAACAAAAATATTATTTTTTTATTCCAAATTTCCTTGGACACCAAAAGTAGGCAACTGTTTTAGATATTTAACAAATGAAGTTATATGCTAAGGGAATATTTTTGCTAATACAATGGAGCTCTTGCATCGATTTAGATTATGCCTTCATAAAGCTACTAGTCTTGTTATTGAGATTTCAAGAAAAGTGATGCTGGTTTGCTAGTTTGGATAAGTGACTGGGTAATTTTACAGCTTGAGTTGATTACTACTATGTTTGCAGAATGCTGTCTGATACTGTCTTTGGTAGGTTTCTTATGTTTTCTATTATTTGCCTTAATTTCTTAATGTATCATTAAGGCAGCATAAAAAATCATAAGCAGGATGTCTTCTGTGTGTAGATTCTTGAACAACGGGTAGAGACTTTGGAAAGAGAACTTGATGCTGCCATCTCAGCTGCTGCTCATGCTCGTGCAGAAAAGCGTCAGGCAGAGGCAGCACAAAAGGCTGCTGAATTACGTGCACAAGAGATAACAAGAGAACTCGAGAACACCACAAGTATGCCGACCAACTCTTCTTTTCAACTATCTATTTGTGAAAGAAAAATTACGTAAAGTCTGGTCCATTCCCATTTCAATGTGAATATCTGAGTTCGCAGCTCTGCAATTCTTAGATTTCTGGAAATTTTGTAGGTCCAGATTTTTAATATAAAGTTCAGCAGTCTTCAAATCTTTTTGTTTGGTTAGTTTTTGCCTATTTTACGTAGAAATGGTGGTGTTTTCTTACACAGTAATTTAAATCTGTATTTGATTACGAGCACTAAAAACTTTGCATACCTATGACATCTTTGGATAAGGACAAAGGCCATATTTTCAGAGAATTACCAACAGTTATGCTATTCTGAATGTGTGATGCAGTCAATGTTAGGTGTGAATCTTAAGAACCATAGTTGTGATACATAGTTTCCCCCCTGTATGTGTAATTTCTAGAAGTTGTAGTAGTGTGAAGCTTAGTCATTTACATTTATCTGCGATTCAATTTACGAACACCAGATACCTTTTCTTCTTCGTTTAACCCTAAGATGCCAATTTCCCAGAACCTAGCCCACCATAATGCACTTGTGGAGTTGTGGGAAAAAACATATACAAATCTGTCGTGTTTTCTAATCACGGTATTTACAGTCTTCTTATGTACTTCAATGTGGATACCTGAAGCATGGAGTTTTTTTTTTTCCGACTAGAATTTAAACTGTCAACAGATTGCAATGCATCATGGCATTCCAAATTCGATGTAGAAGGTCAGTGAATTGCTTAGTGTATGAGAAATGGATTGATGAGGGAGTGGATGCAGTGACATCATGATACTTGATTAAGATGTAAAGTGGTTTGGCGGGTAGTTTATTTGTTGTCTTGAAAGTTTTCTGTGTGAGAGGTGCAGATGGCAGAGGGGGTCTTCGTCGAGGATTAAGGGGGTATATACTATATATAGTGAAAAAAGGTGGTTTTACTAATAAGGTAAGTGTAGGGGTTGGCAAATAACATGGTGATAAGTAGAATTGGTCTAGGAAAAGATTCGAGTCCACTAAGCCAAACCTATCTAAGATTTCCCATCAATCTACAAGACTAATTGGCTAATTCTTCCACTAATATCGCATCTAATCCTCTTCATCACCTGTGATAAAAATAATGTCATGTTAGAAACAATAGTATTTGAAATGAAACTAGTAATCTCTACATGAATTTACATTGAAGGTTAATATGTGCAAAACAAATCCGAGCAATATCTCCATCAAAGTCCTACTTTATAGAGCCTAAGCAAAGCTCATGTAATATAATCCTGTGCTTTACTTTTAGTTGTAGCATCTGGATGTCTTTTTATTAGCTTACAAGTGAAATCAATGGCAAACCCCACGCATCTTTCAGTCTCACCAATTTCTGGTCATGATGATTGCCTCATTCCTTTTCAAAACTTGTTGGCAACTACTACTTTATATTTCCACAAATTTTATAATATTGCTCTCTTTGCTTCAGAGGTATTTGAACTGCACATGGAGGAGTTGCGTGCAAAGCAAGAAGAAATTTCTAAGCGGGACAGTGACATTAAACTTTTGGAAGCGATAATTCAGACACTTGGTGGAAAAGAATCCCATTCTACAAGGGGGTAACTTGGTTTTTCCTTTCCCTTTTCTCTTTTTGTAGATGAAAGCGCTCTGTATTACATTGTTCATGCTTGGCAGTAAAAGATCTGGGAACCTGCTAAGAATGTGTTCTCTCTGATACAATCATTCATTTATTTTTCCATTCAACTTGAGAAAATATTTGAAATGATATACCTCCTTTAACCTCTCGTCACAGGCACGAGTCTTATGCTTTGATCTAAAGTATACTATATGCTTAAAGCATAATCCAACAGTGCAGAAAATGCTATTTGAACTGGTCTGACAATTCAAAGATGGCCTAGCTCAACATTTGTCACAGCTAATTTCTGGTTTATTCCTTTTAAATTTACCTTTACCTTAAAATTTTGGACAAAATCCAGAGTCCTATCATACTCGTGGTGCCCAATTAATGCAAATTCAAGATCAAAATATAAATTGGACAAATCTTAGACAAATTTGAAAAAAATTAATAATCTTCTCCTTAATTTTCTCTCTTCTCCTCGTGTTTTATTATTAGGCTATCGTGCATACAGTCAAATACTAAAAGTTTTCTAAATGTATTTTTGTAAGAAAACAATAAATGCATCTTTCTAGTGTTTTAAAATATAAAATATTTATCATAACTAATTTATAATTATCTATTACAATTTTACCAAAATTTTAAAAATAATATAGTTTATCTTAAATATATGCAATGATGATGATACGTTCCTTTGCATAACTAATTCTCTTACTTAGACTTTCACATACAATTAAAATTTCTAGTGATTATAATGAGTCCATTTGGTTAAGTTGTAAAAGAGAGGTTCGAATGTAGAAGCAACCCTAATCATGGACCCATTGTTGGAGCCATGATTCACTAAATTTGCAACAGGGTATGGTAAGCCTGCAAATGAATAGATTATTTAGTTAAGAATGCAAAATGAATTTAACCTAATCAGGTTTTAACTAATTCAAATCTGACTTGATAAGGGTTCGTGGAGCTTTGTTTTATTATTTTGACAAGCTAACAACTCAAGCTTCTTGTCATGGTTATTGACTAATCCGTGGGAATAAACCTCGAAGGAGTGGGAGTTCTTTATTAATTCTATGGCTACTGCATATGTGTTCTACCTGCTCAATACAAATCTCTTAGTAAATTGTATTTTGATAATTAAGAATGTGGAAAGACTCGATGCTGTTAGCCGACCAAGCAGCCATCTTCCTCCATGAAAACATCACAGGCCAATAAAGAGAGGGCAAGTTCTGTAGTGGATATCAGTAAACTACATGCCAATAAAGAATTGCTTGATGACCTAAATACATAAGATTGGTACAGGAAAAAGGGATTAATTTAATCAAAAAGTGTAAGAACCCAAAAGATGTGGGAAGACTAATTTGATCAGGCTCTCACCCCACCTTTCAGTATTTCATTAGACCACCTGGCTAGCCAGTGCCAGCATGTGGGTTAGGTTGAAAGTGTTTGTTCTGTTGAGTGGTCAACAGACTAATTGGTGAGTCAACCACCTCAGTTAACTTATTATAATTAATTAATAATTTGTAATTAGTAGATTCTGGGAAAATGTTCTTATCATTTCACCCTTCATTTTCCACGATGAGACAACGACAATTTCTTGGTAGAGACTCCAAAAATACCTTACAAGAGCACAAGCACACTTGAAGTTTCATGATCATTAATAGTAGAAACTTTTCATTTCAATTTCTTCTATTCCAAAACATTTCTTGAATACTGCGCGTAAACTATCAATATATAATATATATTGGAAATGAACACATAATCACTTGTTGGAAGTTCTTTCTGAAGAACCAAGTGAGCGCTAGCTACATTGCTCATCAAATCCAGCCAGAATATCAGTTAATTCTAGCAGTCAAGAGTCGTATTGAACAACTTTTTAAATGCCCTAATGTGTTAAGATTATCAGCCAACCATTTAAATAGAGATTTTGTTCACCAGATCCTAATAGAAATCATACACAGGAGTGTATATAGTTTACCAGATCCTAATAGAAATTATACGCAGCAGCGTATATAGTTTACCAGATCCTAATAGAAATCATACACAGGAGTGTATATAGTTTACCAGATCCTAATAGAAATTATACGCAGGAGTGTATATAGTTTACCAGATCCTGAAGGCCCCATCTCAACCTAACCCATCATGTGCTTGCCAACTGCATATTTTTATCAGCAACATGTTCTGTCTGTGATCATTAATACATGCTCAATCGTTGTACAAACTGATCAGCTGGAGAAAAAAACAAACAATCTTCCTCTAACTACTGTCTTTATGATAAAAATGTAACCCTACAATATGGACCACTAATCAGATACATCATGCGTAGAATGTATTAAGTGCAGAATCTGAAAAGATAAGGCACCTAAACCCACTAAAGCTCTTTAATGTTACAATAGTCTTCCCTGTTCCATTTATAACTTATCTTCCAGCCCCTTACATCATCAAAACCGTAAGAATGATGCAACCATAGAAAACCACAAGGGACAAATGAGGAACCCTAAACCGCAAATTGCTGGTTCAGCATAACCTAGACAACCCACTACGTACGTGTATAGGTTCATAAATATCAAGCACACTCATGAGTATTAATTATTATTTGTATTGGTCTCCCCCTCCTCTTACTTTAGTCCTCTACAATGGCATGGAATAACGAGAGCAATACTAAAATGTCACCTTCCACAAACCGACCTATCTTGCATGCGTGTTGACAAGTGTCCTCTGCTTTCTAAGCAAAATTTAATATTTCACTGCTCCTCCTTTAGCTTTCTAAATTCAATTTTTCCATTTTATTTTTGAAACAGAAAGAAAGATAGCTTTCTACCCTCCCACTAGTATAGTTTAGTGACTCTAGCACAACAAAGGTGCTTACATTTCTTAAGTATAAATATATCCTGCAACCCCTTTTCTCCCTCTTCATTCTATACAACAACAGAGTTAAGAGAAATCCATCTTCTCCTCTTGTAAGACTTTTTAAGACTTTCATGGTGATGTTTTCTTGGAGAAAAATGGGCAATTGCTTAGCTCATATTTGTGTTAGACCTCCCTTTGTAGGTTCTTGCATCGGATTTCCACACGCTAAGCACGAGAAAGTTTTGCAGGTTGTCAAAACAGATGGAAAGGTTTTGGAATCCAGCACTCCAATTCTTGTGAAAGATATCTCGGTCAAATTTTCTGGATCAGGTATTGGTCTAACAAAGAAAGCTATAGAGCATCTGCCACCAAGTTATGAGTTAAAGCCTGGAAATGTTTACTATATTCTTCCTCCATTAATTCCAGGGACTTCACCAGCTGCTGACAGGGAAGAAGAAGCAAGTGGTGGTGGTGGTGGTGGTGGTGTCAAGAGGATTAAAGTTGTAATAACAAAGCAACAACTTCAGCAGCTTTTGACAAAGGAAATATCTTTTGAGGAGGTTCTGTTAGGGCTAGAGCGGAAAAGTTCTTCTCTTGATTCTCCAAGAAATTGGAAGCCAAAGCTGGAATCGATCCCTGAAGGGTTTGAGTAGTATTTCTTAATTTGGAAATGTACAATTTAGGTACCGATTTTTCTCTTGTTTAGCCAATAATGAAGTTATCATGTAGATGTACTGATTAGCCAAAAATGGGGAAGATGCATGTGTAAAAAGAAGAAGAAAGTTAAAGGAATATAAAAAGAACTCTGCTGCTACAGAATATTGAAGGATTTTCATCTATTCTGTTCTCAATGTGTTCTTACTGGATTAATTTCTTGGAAAATAAAGCAGAAGATGATGATTCTATGATATATTTCTGTTAATTTTAGACATCTAGTTTACTACCTGAGACAATACAGGCTCAACTAGTCCTTAGTCGACAGCCTCATCTGAAACTAATTTCTTTCTTGGTTAGTATATTAAGGAACCATTTCACCTAAGAATTTAAAGCTTGTAAGTGAGACACCATAATATGATTTATATTGTTCTCTAACACCCCCCTCAAGTGAAAGTCTTTTGGGCTTGAAACTTGCACAAACCCACATCACCTTGTGCTTGGTTTTTATCAAATAGAATGGGGGTGGTGAGATTTAAACTCGTGACCGCTGGGTCAACAAGGTTCTGATACTATGTTAAGGAACTATCTCACCTAAAAATTTAAGCTTGTAAATGAGACTCCATAATATGATTTATATTATTCTCTAACATAGTACTAGATCTTCCCTCCAATGGCAAGACAGGGAAATACTAGCAGCGGCCATGCACGTCTGCAAAGCTGGTGTCAATGATGCGCCTGTGAATAGGACCACGCACGCACCGAGCCCGATGGACACCAATGGTCCCGGCCGGTACTCGCGAGCAGTCCTAATTAAGGTCAACAAGGCACTATTTACAAATTCAAATGTTATGCGGGAGGAACGAAGTCCTGTATTCAGAGTTACAATTGGACAAAATTGATGATAAAATGTTACATATTTGTTCTTGGACACTAACTTTTATTTTCTTCTGCACAACAAGAATCCATATCTATGTCCAATGTCGAAAATGGATATCTAAGGAGAAGGGAACAGTCGAAGCAAGATGATGAACAGGAATAGAGAGATGGAAAGATTCTGAAAATTGCATTTTCAAAAACAAAACCAAAGCACTATACATGGTACAAATTTCTTAAAATCTCTTACTGGATGTGCACATCACTCACCTTACGTTTTGCTTTGGTCTGAGGAATAATTTTTTTTGGATGTGGATGTGCTCACTCATGTGAAACATATTTTATAGGGACCAGATGAGTAAGTAAAATCCTGACTATCCTAGTCTCTTACAGGAAATGTACATTTTGATTCGAATTCAAGATCTACTGTACAGCTCGTAAATCCCTGTCATCACGCCACACCGTTGGGGACTTTGGTCTTAGGAATGTTAATGGACAGAACTCCATTTTTCAGCCCAGCCTAGTCTTCCTTTTCTAAGTGGGGTATCGTAAGAACTGATACTGCTACCAGACCATCACTCAGCTAAATGGGTTTGCAAAAGACAGCCCAAACTCGTTTTGTAAGGCCCAAGTTATGGCCCTAAAGCCTATAAGTTCAACCATAGTAATCTTTTAGAAAGAAAAAAGAAGAAAGAACTATTTAGAAAGACATGACATAAGAACACACTGTCATCTTTTAAGTTTCTCTACTCTGGATAATCAATCATTATGTTTGGTGCAATTTAATTTGGTTAGGGGCTGTTGAGTGTTGATAACAAGGTAAGATCATTCTAAGCTTTGTCTTTTTTAATTTTAGATAATGAACAATAAAAGGAATGCTAGGGCATCTAGGTTGAATTGAGGAATTAAAAACATTTCAAAAAACATTAATTGTATTTGTTTTTTAACAATGATGAATTCCAACTTAGTGTGTTAGAGATTGTGATCCAAAATCATTAAATCAATTTATTTTGAATTTTCATTTTATATGACTCAAAATCATGTCAAGAGGAGTTACATTAAAGACATCTCAGAAAATATAAACTGCAATTGTTTTTTAGCAATGATGAATTCCAACTTAACTAAGTGTATGTGTATGCATATTGCTTTTTTTTTTTAAAAAAAAATTGCTTGAAAACATATCGAAATAATAATATTATACTTTCTAGCTTTCAGCATTCTTGAGGGAGTTAATTATAAATTAGACTATGTAGTTTAGTAAATTATACTATTATTAGTCCTCATTGTTTCAAAGGTTTTATGCTTAACCCCTATGTTCTTAAATCTATTTCTTTCCCTTTATTTGATTTTCCTTCTTATTTTCTCTAAGGCAAAAGGAACTGGATAACATGGTAAGATTTAGAATGTCTTTCCCGTTATAGTTTTCTATGGTTGCACATTAAAAATAAATTTTAAAAATACTAAAGATTATAGTTTTTTCTTAACTAAATTTTAAGAGTTTTTAATGAAACACATGCAAAACTAGCATGTATATTATTAACTTAATACACTTTTTTTTTGATAACCGGGGTGTTCGAGCCAGCTTACGTGCACCACAACTAATCCTCGAATTCACTGAACATCTTGCAAATCCAGTGAACAGGTAAGACATCACGGGTTAACAGGCGTGCACAATAAAACTTGAACCCGAGTGCAGAAAAAATAAATAAGTCCTTTTCTTCGCTAGGCCAAGACCCCACATATCACACCACAAAAGCAAACAGAGTTTAATAAGATCTAAGAGGATTAAATGTTATTTTCAATAAACTACAAGGACTAAATTAGAATTAACAACTCTCGAGGGCACTCACTCTCTCGATGTTGTTCTGACACAACTCCTTTAGTGTTCTCCATGCCACAAGAAAACACCATATCTTCTTAGCATTAAGCTCTCTGTCCACATCATTATTACCATTTTTGTATTATGGACAACGCACAGACTCATCAAAGCCTGTTCGCAGATGGAAGGACTAGCTCTACCCCTCTTGCAGGCTAAATTATTTGTTCATTTATTTCACTGTCTTTCGCATTGAAACATGCCAACCACTCAAATCTATGAAGCTACTGGCCCTAGCTAGATTAATTGTTTTTGTTTTTTGCCTTATATATAGCCAAGGTTTTTGCTTTACTTAGCAGTGCTTTTGATTGCATCATGGGGAAGATTGGAGGAAGCTCTTGGCTGAACGCAGTTAAAAGGGCTTTCAGGGCGCCTAGCAAAGAGAATGATAAGAAGAGTAGTAGAAAGAGGGAAGTTCAAGAGCAAGATGAGGAGGAAAAGGTGAAAATTTAGTAATTTTTTTTGTAACATAATTAATATTGCCTGTTAAAAATTGTGGGTTAATTTGCGCAGAAGAGAAGGAAAAGAAGATGGATTTTCAGGAAGTCATCAAATCAAGAAACAGTAATACACCATTGTGGAGTGACTACCACCACCACTGACATCACAGCAACCACCAATTCTGCTTCTGCTGCTAAGCAAAGGCATGCCCTTGAAGCGGCGATGGCCACAACAGCAGCTGCACAAGAAGCAGTAGTCGCTACAGCTCAAGCAGCTGTTGAAATTGTTAGACCCACTAGGCCTACACTTCTTGTTAAACAACATTTTGCTGCCATTGCTATACAAAAAGCTTTTAGAGGATATCTTGTAAGTGATCACAAAGAGAGTAATAATGAGAAATTACATATCTCGAGGAATTTTTGACTACCTACTCATGTTTGTGTTATTTTGAAGGCAAGGAGAGCTCTTAGAGCACTAAAGGGGCTGGTAAAGATGCAAGCCTTGGTGAGAGGCCATTATGTTAGAAAGAGAGCAAACATGATTGTTCAGTGCATGCAAGCTATGGTGAGGGTGCAATCTCGGCCGGTGATTGATTCCTATGAAGGGAGAACAAATTCCATCTCCAGTGATCAAAATAGCTTGTGGGGTTCAAATCTTGCTGAGAGGAAATCTACTGTAATAAATTTTGTTACAGATAATGTGTTATCCTTCGGCTTCGGCTTGTTTTGATCTGGTTAATCCTTAACAATGTATGCTGCAGTGCAGGGATGAAAGCAGCACTGCTGATGATTGGGTTCATTGCAATAATTACCAGCCTAAAACATTAGAGGAAATATTGCAGGAAACAAAGGTTGCAGTACTCGCCTTGAGACGTGAAAAGGCCCTGGCTAATGCTTTCTCTCAACAGGTTTTTGATCACTTTCCTAATTGCCATTTGATTTATCACCTTCTATTTTGGCTGGAAATACCAGGTTAGCAAACACCTGACGCAAATCCTGCATTTTTAGATCTGGAAACCTGGGAGAAACTCATATGCAAGTGAAGGAGAGGTAGAGGAGAATCCCAGATGGCTAGACAGGTGGAGAACCAGGAAGGAATGGGAGAGAAGAGGGGGTGGTGCATCATGTGATGATCAATTATATCACAGCAGAGACCCTGTCAAAACTGTTGAAAGGGACATCTCTAGATCTTACTCTTACTCTACCCCAAATGCTCATAAATTGAATCATCAATATCAGTACCAACAACACAGGCCTAGTTCATATTCAGTCGCCTCTCCTCTTTATAAAAACCACAGCAGTACTCTTTCACAACCAGTCACACCATCCCTTTCCAAAACAAGAACACTACATCAGGTCCATTCAGCTAGCCCTCGCTGCCTAAGAGAAGGAAGAAACAATGTGATGGATTCAACCACTCCTGCTGCTTCAATGCCTAGCTACATGGCTGCCACTGCATCTGCCAAGGCAAGAATTCGATCACAAAGTGCACCAAGGCAGAGAGCTTCGACACCAGAAAGAGAAAACTCAGGCTCAGCCAAAAAACGCCTGTCTTTTCCAGTACCTGGCCCGGCAACTAGCAATGGGGGTAACATGGTTGATGATTATAGCCTGAGGAATCCAAGTTTTAATTAGGGCATTCATGGAGCTAATATGGTAATGGAACAAAGGTCTAACATATCTTCTTGTTACACAGACAGCATTGATAATGAGGTATCTCCTCCTTTAACTAATGATCTTATCAGGTGGTTAAGGTAAAGCCAATATTTGTCAAGGTTGTCAATACCGTTTCGGTTGGTATTTTGTTTTTCAAATGGAACGGAATGTTTCGGTTTCAGAGTATTTTGACCCGCCGTTTCAAGATTGTACTGTTTATATATATATATATTCAAAAAAAAAAAGAGTTCAAAATCCAAAAATAAATTTATTTAGAATTGTACGATTTAATCTTAAAAAAACACAATAAAATGATTTTTCTGAACAAAATTATAAACATGTATAATATTACGAGAATGTCATCTTCAATCTTGTAAGGTCATTACATTCTCTGATTGCTCTGAAATTTAATATAATATATATAAATATATCAAGAGACTCATCGTAAAATTTCATCTCAATTTAACGGTTGGATTAAGAGATATGATTGATATTGTAAAATTATTTATTATTTAAAACAAAATACTATATGGCCGAAACGGAACGGGCGGAGCGATACCGAAACATTTCGACCGGTATTTGGCCAAAAAATCCAGAACAGACCATAATTTAAACAGAGATAAAAACGACGTCGTTTATCTCTTTTTTTTACTGGTACGAAACACTGATATTTTTTTTAACTGGTACAAAACATTGATATTTGCAGGGTAAGAAAAGAGGAGAATTATCTTCTAGTCCCTGACTGTTTAGTTTAGCTATAACTTAATCCTTTATGTTTGAAAACCTGAAGATTATTCTTCTACTCCTGTTGTTGACCAACCGAACGTGGCCTTTATAAATAACACTGATTTTTCTCTAAGACTTTAAATTATTCAGCAAATGTTCTAATAATAGAATGATCAACGAGAGTTAGAGAACTAAGAGACAAGACTATCTAACTTGAAGGACTAAGTTATAATTACGTCGAAACTTGAAAGACTAGACAATAATTTACTCTAAGAAAGAAAACAACAAGCTTGGCCATATTGAAATGGAGTTAGTTGAAGAATCAAGAAAGAATGCATGATAAGGATATTACTTCTGAGATATTCATGATCAGTTTCATCAGAATAACCCCATCATCCCTCTTAGATGTTAAGAGAATTAAACAAATCTACATCAGCAGTCTTTCAGCAGCTTTTGATGGTATAATGCACTCCCTTTTTCAAATACTGCATGCATGACTTCTGCTGCTGCTCCTTGAAAAATCCAAAGCAATATTATTGGTTTGATGGAGAGATGCCTCGACCATTAAATTTAGCCAAAGATGTATTAATTGTAGAAGCCAAATGGGACAGTTGATTGGCTTGTGTTATGATTTTCCTTCCTCATGACTAGCTTTGACGAAAATAAGAAAAATAATGACTAAGATTGGTTTTGTTTTCTTGTCATTGATTTGACGATAGAGGGAACAGCATTGTCTTAAGATATTAAAGTTTAGGGGTTAGGTAAAGATTCTGATCATCTGGTGTTTGGCTTTCAGCTAGCTCTGTGTATCAAAGTTAGAGCCATCCAAGCGTGCATTAACTCTAACAAGGATCCAATGTTTTCCACGCTGCAAACTACAAGGAGGTCAGGGCATGCAGATATCGAGGAAACTCTTTTTGTTTTGTTTCCATTTTTTCTTTGCCAACTGATCATAGTGTATGAAATATTAAATATTATAAGGTCCAACCTTCCACTGTAATGTCGATTTTTTTATCAAACAGTATGCATTGTTTTTGATTCGATCGCTTATCCATCAATGAAATTTAATTTTGATTATGTTATATAGCGAGCAACAGCTTTAACTGCATTAATTTCTTAGGCTTTTTCTGTTTTGATAATTTGTATAAATAAGTGCTTTGATGATCCATGATATGATGTGTGAAATAATAGCTTAAAAACTAAGTGTTTTCCAGTTTTTGCTCTTTCATTTCTGTCAAAAAAACTGCAGATTTGCATCACAGTAATAAGTTCTTGAGAGACCTGTGAGTCTAACAACTTACCTTAAACACTCACCATCTCTCCAATCCAAAACACAAAAGCGTACAACAAATACAAAATGAGTTCGAAAGCTTCATCAAATACAATAGCACCTCCAGTGTTTGATGTAGTAAATTATCGGGTATGGGTTGTCGGAATGGAAGCATGCAATAATGTTTTCACTTTATTTCTGTAAGAAAAAAACTACATTTGAATTCTATAAGAACAAAACCATTGAAATAATAGATTAAAAAAGGCTTCAAAAAACCTATGGGAAGAGCAATGTTGATTTCAACCGGCCAGGTGAGGGGTCATGCAAAAAACACGAATGAATGATCAACAAACACTCGCAATCATCCACCAATATATGGATGGTACTGTTACTTTTGTGATTGTGGCTAACGTATCCATCATAAAGCAAGAATACAAAGTTTTGCAACAATCAAACCAAAAAGTTAATACTATAAGAACCTGATGCCTGTGATGCTCTATCTATGTTGCCCTAATTATTAGGTACTAGCTAGAACTGGAACTTCTTATCAGTCGAGGGATTAAAAAGCTTACTGATAAAACTCGCACTAATCTGATAAGTCAACTAGGTGCATGCCTATCTACTCGGGTTAAGTCGATGAAAAAAAAAAAAACAGTTTTTTATTTCATTTTCTGAAGTCTAACACTTAGATTAACCCACTGATTCATAAGCCAACCTATTCACACAACTTACGATCCAGACTTTTGCATTAGTACGTAGAACTCTTGTCAAAATCTTATAATATCATTAATTAAAACGGACCACGATTGATTTGAAGGTGGTCTACTTGAGTTTTTGTTTTATACTCTCATGCATGACCAATGCCATGGTTTTTATCTAGCTAGGACCCTTGAGTATATATATATCTAATTAATGATGTCATCGAGCTGGCCCTTCATGGCAGCAAAACCCAATTTCTGGAAAGAAAAAAAAAGTAAACTAAAATTTAAGATTCTATTATTAAATTCTCAAGAATTCTATATTTTAAGTGGTTTTCAACTACTTAAATAAACTAAAAGAATTTAAAAACTATAAAAGGAAAAATAACGAAAGTAAGCATGATCAATAACACATTAGCATTTTTTTTTAATATTAGGTGGTTCCAATGAGTCAACCCTTTAGAGAAATGATGAAATTGAAAGAATTTAAGTTTTTTTTTTTTTATTTCTAATTTATCATGTAGAACACTCCACCTAATTAAACCAAATAGATTCTAATTAGACTCCCTCCCGTCTATCCACATCCCTAATCAAAAACCACATGCATCACGTTTTAATTAAGGTCACCAGGAGTCTGTACTATTTTATTACTTTCTCTGGTTCTCAAGAACCTCGCCGGTTACCATAGTCTTATACCTAATCCACAACAAGTTGACAAGCAAGGAATTGTGAATACTGTAACATGAGATAATTTTAAAAAAAAACGTAAACATCCATATACATGCGTGTGTGCGCGCTAATAAAGAAAGTCAATGGCATTAATCTCGGTTATATTTTAGAGTCTTATTTAATAGCTTTAAGTTTTTAGGTGAAATGATTCATTGATATGGTATTAGAGTCTAATTGACACAGCGGTCACGAGTTCGAATCTTACTATCTCCCTATTCTATTATTTAATAAAAATCAAGTACAAGGTAGTGTTAGAAAATAATATAAATCATATTCTGGGGCCTCACTTACAAGCTTAAGCTTTTAGGTGAGATGGTTCCTTGACATGGTATCAGAGCCTTGTTGACCCACCAATCACGAGTTCGAATCTCACCACCCCCATTCTATTTGATAAAAAATTAAGCACAAGGTAATGTGGGTATGTACAAGTTTCAAGCTCAAATGGCTTTCACTTGAGGGGGGTGTTAGAGAATAATATTATAAATCATATTCTGGGAAGCTTAAGCTTTTAGACGAGATGGTTCCTTAACAGGTAGTGGAGGTCTCTGTGCAAGTTTCAAGTCCAAAGAGCTTTTACCTGAAAAGATGTGTTAAAGAACAATACAAATTATATTCCGAGATCTCACCTAACAATTTGAGGTTTTTTGGTGAAATGGTTGTTTGACAATTTGGATGCTTGATCATGCCTATAATTATATTATTAGCTGAGTGGAAATTGATGTCTTGTGTTAATAATATCGGCTGGTTTCACCTTCTCCTATACAGCTCTATAAAACCAATGTGCAAGTATCTGGCAGCCCAGCAAGCATGTTTTAGGCATCAACTCTTGTTTTATGTCTACAAACAGCGTGCATAATGGCTACGACTTTCTGAAGCAGCAAAACATGAATCTATGACGCTTTCATTCCCTCATTAACTAATATATATTGGTTCAGTTTATGACGCATTCCATTACTTCATCGACATGAATCTTTGCATTTTTTTTCTTATATATATATATATATATAAATAGATAGATAGATAGATATAACTCTCCAAGTGTTTCTGTTTATCTGACAATGGCTCAGCTGGCTGGCCCTGATGAGATAGAGTCATTTCGGATTGAGTTAGCAGAGATTGGAAGAAGCATAAGGACCTCATTCAGGAGCCACGTGTCAAGTTTTCGTAGCGTTTCAACTGTGAAATCTGAGCATGGTAGGGATGCTGACGATGAAGATGTGCTGCAATGGGTTGGTGTTGAGAGATTACCAACCTTTGAACGGATTACCACTGCTTTATTTGAGGAGCAGGATTGCACCGCTGGAAATGGAGATGTTAAGGGGAAGAGAATTATTAATGTTGCCAAACTTGGAGCTCAAGAACGCCATATGTTCATTGAGAAGCTCATCAAACACATTGAAAATGATAACCTCCGATTGTTGCATAAACTTAGGAAAAGAATTGACAAGTAATTACCTTTCTACTTGCCCTTTTTGAAACGTATGCTGATAGTCTAGTCATACATATTAAAGAACAATTGGAAATGTTGCTACGCTGAGTACCAAACTGATAGAATTCCTCGAAGTATCAGATTCTATGTGCATATATTAACTTCAATTGTTGAATGTAAATTTTTCACATATAGTATGATCAATAGATGTCTCTCAGATATTAAATTTAATCATTTTATTGTAACTATGTTCTTCAGAGTTGGAGTGCAGTTGCCCACTGTAGAAGTGAGATACAAAAATCTGTGTGTTGAAGCAGAATGTGAGATCGTTCAGGGAAAGCCTCTCCCCACTCTATGGAACACTACTAAGAGCATATTCTCTGTAAGTGTCTGCATGTAAGAGGAATAAAGTCATTCAAGTGTCTTTCTATTTGTTTCTAACCATTGGATCATCTTTTACAGCATGAAAATTGCAAAATTTTAACTTGAAACGATTGTCTTTTTCCTTCCATACATGATGGAGCAAGTCTGCGAGTGTTGAAACACACTTAACTAGCTCAGCTAGCTTCGTTTTAATGTTCTAAATTGACGAGACAAACATGTTTATACTTGAAACGTCCCCTCCAAGATAAGTCCTAAACCTAGATAAGTTTTCCATCTAGCTGAAGTAGCAGACAGAAATAAAATCCAAGGGACAGATTCTTCAGCACAGATTCTGTCACTATTTGCAGCCTCTAGTTAGCCTATGTTGCTGTTTTTACTGACTAGTAAGTCTACTGACATGTAAGGAGATTTGGAGGTAAGATTTTCAAAGCTCCATTGAATTTTAATTGACAGAAAGAACTAGCACAGTCTTGCATGTTGCAAAATATGGCAGCAGGATTTTTCGATCTGCAGAATTGTTTATCGGCCTGCGCACTTGTCAGAAAAATGACCATGACTCTTGGTAGGAAGCTCCAAATTATACACCGTTTGATGTGCTGAAAACAAGACACAGATAAAGTTTTTAGGGATACATGGATGCCTGGTTTTTTGCTCATAATTAGTGCAGTTTTTCCTTTAAAGATAATCCTGAAACCTGAGCTTCTTATGAACCTTTTCAACTCTCTTGGTACTCGTTTAGCACCATTTATCCCGTCTTCATTTTTCCATGTAAATTTTCTGATTTATTAGGGATGCTTTTTCATTACTTTTCCATTTATAAACTGCTAAAAGCTAAACCATTTCTGTTGTGTGACAGGGGATTGCCCATCTGTCATATTTGAAACAACGAACCAAGATAAGCATCATAAAAGATGTCAGTGGAGTTATCAAGCCAGGAAGGTAGCCTTCAAATAGCTGAGATTTACTATGTTCAATCAATAGTACAACAGGAGCGCTTGAGCCCTCAATCTCATTCTTTCAACATGCTAAAATAGCAGCATAGCGATGGCCACTGACAAATTGCTGTTCTGATTCACCATTTATTCGTTCTGTTCTCTTGAAATAGACACAAGAAGTAATGGCTAACTAGATTGAAGTTTTTTTTTGCAGGATGACTTTATTGCTCGGCCCTCCAGGATGTGGAAAAACCACTATGTTGTTGGCTCTCTCTGGGAAACTAAGTCATTCTCTGAAGGTTTGATTGCTTTTATGACACAAATAAGACAAACAATTTTCAACAGAGTTAAATAGCAGTAATGGGGAATTCCATCGAGAATCTTTACTCAGGAAATGTTTAGAAATTTTTGGAAGTTAGTCGTGTACCTTATTGTCTTGTCAATTCTGGTGTTTGTAGAGATTTGATTCACTTGAAGTTTATTTTACTGAAAATCCATGAACACATTAATATATTCACTAAACTCTGAAATGCATCGTACCTGACTATATTTATGAGATTGCTGCTTGCACTGCTGCCTAAGCTCTCAAATCTCTCCACAATTAAAATTGTTATGTGGAAATGGGATCGGGTAAGCTTTAAGTTACTCACTGATCCTTACCTTCTTATAAAGGTTGCTGGGGAAATGTCTTACAATGGTCACAAATTGGAAGAGTTTGTTCCTCAGAAATCCTCAGCATATGTAAGCCAATATGATCTGCATATTCCAGAGATGACAGTGAGAGAAACCATTGATTTTTCAGCACGTTGTCAGGGAACAGGAAGCCGAGCTGGTAAGAATTCTTTATAGACACTGGGTGGTGATTATTTTTCTATTAATTGAAATCAAACTCCCATAGTGATTTTGTAGAGTACCTTCTCATTTTCCTGGAAAACCCTAATGTTATTTGTTGTCCTTTCATGAAAGAGATCATGATGGAAGTCAGTAGAAGGGAGAAGCAGGCAGGAATACTTCCAGATTCTGATGTGGATGCTTACATGAAGGTAGACATGGTGGATCCCATGTTTTGGATATTCAGAAGGTTCGCTTACATGTTCTGGAAGAATTTATTTACTTTATTTTTGTGGTCAGGCAATATCAGTCGAGGGATTGAAAAGTAACCTTCAGACAGATTACATATTGAAGGTAATTTACTAGGTTTACTCCACAGGGATGAAGTCTTACATCCTATTTGATTCTTGTCCAAACATTCTATTGTTAGGCAATTTTTTTCATCCCACCCTTTCTTTCAGATTCTAGGACTTGATATTTGTGCCGACACAATGGCCGGCGATGCCATGAGAAGAGGTATCTCAGGAGGTCAGAAGAAACGGCTGACAACAGGTATTTCATGCTTGAGATAAGAACTTGTACTTCAGTGGATATGTGTTCCTCAAGATCTTCAAGCTGCTGAACTGCAAAGTACCAAGAGGGTGGATTCAATATGATTATAAATTTGTGTTGCAGGGGAGATGATTGTCGGGCCAACAAGAGCACTCTTCATGGATGAAATATCAAATGGCCTAGACAGCTCAACAACTTTCCAGATTGTGTCTTGTCTGAAACATTTGTCTCATATTATGGATGCTACTGTGATGATTTCATTACTTCAGCCTGCACCAGAGACCTTTGATCTATTTGATGACATCATTCTAATGACAGAAGGGAAGATTGTGTATCACGGCCCGCGTTCTAGTATTTGCAAATTCTTTGAGGACTGTGGATTTAGATGCCCTGAAAGAAAAGGTGTTGCAGACTTCCTACAGGAGGTGGGTCTTTAATCTTCTGTTTGTCTCTCCATTTATATATCATTTTAAAGCTGACTCGTGTTACTCCTTTGCTTTACTCCAGGTTATTTCCAGAAAAGATCAAGGACAATACTGGTTCCTTACTGAAACAGCCATACAGTTATGTTTCAGTTGACCAGTTTGGTAAGAAATTCAAAGAAAGTCAGGTTGGCAAGAATCTAGAGGGAAGAGATCTCGAAGCCATTTGACAAGTCTAAGAACCAAAAGGGTGCTTTATCCTTGACAAAATACTCGTTAACACAAATGGGAACTTTTTAAAGCTTGCAGTGTAAGAGAATTTCTTCTAATGAAAAGGAATTCCTTTTATATATGTATTCAAAACTACACAGGTATCTTTCATTATACCCATCATCTGCAAATCTTCTAGCTTTTACTTGTAAGAACCAGCCAGCTTACTGGAAAAAATCCCTGCTTCTCTGCACAGCTATTGATCATTGCTTCGATAACAATGACTGTCTTACTGCGCACAAGAATGGCTGTTGATGCGATCCATGCAAGTTATTACATGGGTGCTTTGTTCTATGGACTGATTATCTTGCTTGTAGATGGATTTCCAGAGACTCAGATGACTGTCTCTCGACTTGCAGTTTTTTATAAGCACAGGGAGCTGTGTTTTTATCCTGCTTGGGCTTATGCGATCCCTTCTGCTATCCTCAAAGTTCCAGTTTCACTCTTGGAAGCTTTTGTTTGGACAACTCTTACTTACTACGTCATCGGCTACAGCCCTGAGTTCGGAAGGTGAGCTCTAATGGGGGGGGTTAAAAAATTTAAGCACTTAAAAGCTAAACTTACTGGTAAAATATGATGCAAAAGAGTGGTATGTGGCTACCTGATACTGTATGAAAAAGACAACCAATGAACCTGCTCCCTGGCTGCGAAAAAGTGATATTATTGTCAGTTCTAACACTTTTTTTCCAAGATTAGGCAAAACCAGTAACTTGGGGAGAGTATATGTTAGCCCACTAAGATGTTTTTATAGGACATATCATTCATATGATGCATAGAAGAGCTATAGATTAGTTCTGGCTGAGGTGAACCAGCTATTGTCTCAACTACTTAAGTTACTATGGCTACTCTTTATTCAGGAACTTTGGATGCCATGAATTTCTTTATTCATCTGCTGAGTAGTTGTGTTTCTTAGGTTTCTCCGCCAGTTCCTTCTACTCTTTCTGATACACTTGACATCAACATCCATGTTTCGGTTTGTTGCATCTGTCTTCCAAACTGCGGTTGCTTCAACAGCAGTTGGTTCTCTCACTATAGTAATTGCTTCAGTATTTGGTGGCTTCGTGATTGCAAAGCGTGAGATTTCATATTCTCTTCTCATAACTCATAATCCTGTGATTTTGTTCAAATGATTTTCCTAAATAGTTTGTGCTGATGCAGCCGCTATGCCTGTTTGGCTGGCATGGGGATTTTTGGATTTCTCCATTAACGTATGGTGAGATAGGTTTGACTGTCAATGAGTTTCTTGCTCCTCGATGGGAAAAGGTAAAGAGTACTCCATTCAAGTCATTTGGAAGAAATTTTTTCTGTAAAGAGAATCTAATATCCCTACTGGATATAAATCAACTCTGTTGAGAAATTTTCATTGATTAGGGGATCCAGATGGAGTGTGAGATTCCTAATATTCTGCAGTTGCAAAAATAAGCTGTTCTTAGTGTGCCTGTGTTGTGCAGCCAGCTGCGTGAAGCGTATTTTGTTGCTTTTTGTTCTTAGTCATCCATGTAGTAAAGTTGATTTACTCTTCGAATTTAAACACAGGTTATCTCTGGTAACACATCCATCGGACAACAAACACTAGAAAGCCGAGGATTAAATTTCCATGGCTACTTTTACTGGATATCAGTTGGTGCACTGATTGGGATGACAGTGCTTCTCAATATCGGTTTTACAATGGCTTTAACCTTCTTAAAACGTGAGTTCATCTTCCACTGCTTCGTGGGTTTTCTTTAAAATATCTAACCAAGTTCATTGATCCGCTTTCAGCCCCAGGAAACTCTCGTGCAATTATTTCTCGTGAAAAGTACAATCAGCTGCAAGGAAAAACAAATGACAGCGGTTTTTTTTTGACCAGGACAAGATCCCTCACTGCTGATCCTGCTAAATCTAGTACAGAACCCAAAAAGGGTGTGCTTGTTTTCTTCATTTTCTCATCAATTTTGACATAAAGCTTTTGTCTTTGTAGACTGTCTCATGCTAATCTACATTGGCCATAGAGTAGTGATAAAGAGATATCTCCACATCTTGCAGGAAGGATGGTTTTGCCTTTTGAGCCCCTTACTATGACATTTACGGATGTTCAGTACTATGTTGATACGCCACCGGTAAGAAGGGATAATTCTCGACAATCATAAAATGCAGTTTTCATTTGTCTGAAAAAATGTAGTTATACTTGTCTCAGGAAATGCGAAAACATGGTAATCAGGAGAAGAAGCTTCGGCTTCTTTCTGACATTACTGGTGCATTCAAACCTGGCATCCTCACGGCGTTGATGGGTGTTAGTGGAGCAGGGAAAACAACTCTTATGGATGTTCTTTCTGGAAGGAAAACTGGTGGTACCATTGAGGGGAGATTAGAATTGGCGGGTACCTAAAGGTTCAGGATTCATTTGCTAGAATATCAGGTTACTGTGAGCAAACCGACATTCATTCCCCACAAATTACTGTAGAAGAATCTCTGGTATACTCTGCTTGGTTGAGGCTCCCACCAGAGATAGATGCGAAAACTAAAAATGTATGAGACCCTTTAAAAGCTGAACTGATAGTTTTGCTCCTGGACCTTAATCATCAAGACTGGGTTGTACTGCAAGTTTTTATAGTCAACTTCTTTTTTATTCTTTACAGGATTTTGTAAATGAAGTCATTGAAACTATCGAGCTTGATGGGATCAAAGATTCTTTAGTAGGCATGCCAGGAGATAGTGGTTTATCAACTGAGCAGCGTAAGCGGTTGACAATAGCAGTGGAACTTGTTTCCAATCCATCTATCATATTTATGGATGAACCAACTTCGGGTTTAGATGCGAGAGCAGCGGCAATAGTTATGAGAGCAGCAAAGAATATAGTTGAAACGGGAAGAACAGTTGTTTGCACCATCCATCAGCCAAGTATTGATATCTTCGAGGCATTTGATGAGGTAAAAATAAAGTAATGTTAACATTGATACTCTGGTTTCTTCTACCACCTGATGCCAAGTCATCTGCCATTGCACCAAGACATCAATGGCTGAAATGGAAAAGCTAAAGCTATCAAAGTTTTAATGGTGCATATAATTGAATTTCTGACACATCCTCCTCTCTACTGCAGTTGATTTTAATGAAAATCGGAGGACGCATAATCTACTCTGGACCATTAGGCCAGCGGTCAAGCAGGGTGATTGAGTACTTTGAGGTTAGTTGTCGGGAAATACTCTGTTTTTGATGTCATTGTCTTCCAGGTACTTCTGGTTGACAGACTTCTTCATCAACCTTGATTCTATTTTCCTGACTTCATTGGATAGAGTATTCCTGGTGTGCCTAAGATCAAGGACAATTACAATCCCTGCAACATGGATGTTAGAAGTTACTTCTCAATCTGCAGAGGCTGCACTTGGTGTGGATTTTGGTCAAATTTATGAAGGGTCTACCTTGTATCAGTAAGTACAAAAACCAGGATGATCTATACTGATATTACGAAGGAATAATAATAATCTTACGCTTCTGACTGCAGCGAGAATGAAGAATTGGTCAAGCAGCTGAGTTCACCAACTCCTGGTTCCAAAGAACTGCATTTTCCTACTCGTTTTCCACAGAATGGCTGGGAGCAACTCAAAGCATGCCTGTGGAAACAAAACCTGTCTTATTGGAGAAGTCCTTCTTATAATCTTGTCCGAATTATATTCATGGCCTTTGGAGCTCTCATGTTTAGCCTGCTGTACTGGCAGAAAGGAAAGAAAATGTAAGTCAATAAGCATTGATGTTCCTACAAACCACAAAATTTACATCCCTTTATCCGATCTTTTTCAGAAAAAAAGTCTTATGATGCTCATAAAATGTTTCCCAACTGTTTTGACATTTAGTTTCTGGCAGTGCTTTTATGGAGAGGCATTTTCATGATAATTTATTTCTCATTTTGTAGAAAAAACGAGCAGGATTTGTTCAATATAGCCGGTTCAATGTACGCATTCATCGTGTTCTTTGGCATAAACAATTGCTCCTCAGTCCTACCTTTTGTGGCGACAGAGAGGACTGTTTTGTACAGGGAAAGATTTGCTGGAATGTATTCTTCTTGGGCCTATTCATTTGCTCAGGTTTCAGATCTCTTTCGAAAACTAGATTGTTTACTTTCCTGTCAACTGCCCGGAGAAATCTAAACTAGCTTTCATGTCTCCACTTCTGAAAAATCATGATCCCTAAACAAAAAGAAAAACTAATAGAAAATATGAAAATAACATAAAATCCAGAAAAAAACAGCTAAAAAAAGCTCAAGTCACTATACAAGACTCAGCTAATGATCTTATATTACTCTCAAATTTGTATTATTATTTTGTTTTGTAGGTGCTCGTTGAGATTCCATACTTGTTCGTTCAATCAGTCATTTATGTGATCATCGCATATCCTATGATCGGCTACTCGTTGTCTGCCGGAAAGATATTCTGGTCTTTCTACAGCATGTTCTGCACATTGCTGTTCTTCAACTACCAGGGGATGCTGCTCGTTTCATTGACACCAAACATTCAAGTGGCTGCCATTTTAGCTTCATTTTCGTACACAATGCTGAACTTTTTCTCCGGCTTCGTTGTTCCAAAACCGGTAAGCTTTCTGACCATCAATCCATCTCACTAAGGGCATTTTTACATAGATTGCAAGAAGCATATCCTGATCATAAAAGAAGGCTAGGCTTCAAAATCTAATTTTTCAGGCTCCATAATCTCAACGAAACAAAATGCTATTATCCATTTAAAAAAGAAAAAGCCTATATGTATCAAATCTTGACCAAGGTGGGGTGAAATAAGAGGAGATTGAAATACAAAACTGACACGGATCTTGTTCTCTGTGCTTGGCCACGCAGCATATTCCAAAATGGTGGCTCTGGTTGTATTACATTTGCCCCACATCCTGGGCATTAAATGGTATGTTGAGCTCACAATATGGAGATGTAGACGAAGAAATATCAGTGTTTGGCCACACCAGAGCTCTCTCTGCTTTTGTCGAGGATTACTTTGGGTACCATCACAGCTTTTTGAGTGTTGTTGGTGTTGTTCTGATAATCTTCCCCATTGTCACTGCTTCTCTTTTTGCTTATTTTATCGGAAGACTGAACTTTCAGAGAAGGTAGATTTTGTATTTTGTGTGTTCTTTTTTCTTTAATCGGAGGACGATTTTGTATTGATACGACTGTTGTTGTATCATTAATATCAATTAGCTATCCCGTGCAATTTCCCTATTTTACATGCAGGAGTACAATACTTTTTTCTTTTTTGCAGTCGTGTATTATATTATTTTAATTAAAAATATTGTGTCAAGATACGTGTAAGCATATACATTAGGCTACTTAAACTAAACCCAAGATTCTGATCTTGGGAAACTATCTTGTTGCTAAACCAGACAGGATGACAGAACAGGAAGGGAGCTGTCCTCATCAAGATGAGATTTTTCCATCAAATAAAAGATATTTTCCGACAAAAAGAGGGGTAGACAAGTCTCCCTCACTAATAACAGAACAAGAGCCCACCTTCACTTCGTTTCCAAGAACTAAAGAACACCACCGACATCAACTCTACAACAACACACATAGGACACTCTCTCTCGGTTCACCAAAAGACAACAGAGCAACCAAGATAATAAAACATGTCAAATTCTAAAAGCCCTTAGCTTAACCAAGCACAAGGGTTTCAAATTGAGGCTTGAGATTGAACACATGCATGGTAATTTCAGGTTTGTCCCTCGAGTAGTAGCAAGTGTTGGACTGCTATCACGCAAGTGTTTTCTGCAAAACCCCAGATGGTGAAGAGACTGTGGTGGCTGGAGGACAAATAGAATCTCCATTTTTAATTATGGAAGGAGATTGATGATTAGTTCCTGTATTGATGTTGACTGTCCTCAATTGCAACACCTCCGCCAAGGGCCCGCCTGGCGTGCTGCTGGTGTCTCCGCCACATTCTTGGTTCTGATATTGTCCGATTAGGCCTAAGTTCATTTGGATCTGACCCATTTCGTCATCAATAGACCTATTGCCTCCCATTGATAGACTGAGGTGGGACAGGGGGAGCTTCCCATCTGAGGACACAGAGCTTGTGTTTCCAGAATTTGCATCAGTAGACCATGCATCAATAAAACCCCTAGGAGACTCGTCAAGAAATAGACTATTTTGGTTGCTGTGTTGATTTTCTCTAGCATTAAAATTTCCAAATGAGTTCAGATTCAGAGACTCTTCTCGGTAGTGCTGCTTGAGAACAGAAGCATCGTTAAGGGAACCTTCAATAGCAATTCCAATTTTCGTGCGCACTAGTTGTGGCCATTGTTGGTCATTTGTAACAATAGGAACAGTTCCTCCTTCCAACATCCAGTCAGAGCTCCTTGGGTACAAAACCACCAGAAATCAGGGACTAATGAATCGGAAAGTTTCAAAGATTTCCCTAAGAACAAATGACTTGTTAGCAAAATTTAAAGATCAAACCAACCTGGGTTCCCTGTATGTAGAACCAAAGTTTCTGTCAACATCATCAAAAGTTGAAATCTTTTCACCGGATTTGTTTGCAGAAACTGGGGCCTGAATAAATGGCTGGGGCATAGTCCTCCGAACAAACTGTTCATCAGAAGCAGAGCCACCGTGGTTGTCGTTGATAGTGGAGTTAGAGATGGCAGCAGTAACAGGAAACTCTGTACAGATAGCAGGATTGTTGCGGCTCTTCTTGTTGCTGGAGTTGAGTTCCACATGCTTTCTTGAACGGGGTCTGCCTCTATGCATATGACGCTCACAGTATTTCTGGTCCGGTGCCACTTCTCTCGAGCACCTCCATTTCTTCCCGTCTGTTCTCCTGCACCTCCCTGGTTCTAGATCTGCCCTGTTTGTGAACCCCACATCCAGTCCATTCCCCACTGCATGTGCCCAGAAATAGCAAAATTTAACCACAAAGATTGCAACTTTGCTGGGCTTGTGAGAAACTCATCAAGCCAAGAACACTCATCAATAAATTAATGGGTTTAGCAGTACTTATAGGGGGTGGAATTAGAAGATGAGGAGGCACGTGAATTGAAGACACCATGTACTTGTATATCATGGCTTGTCTTTCAAGCTCTTTCCACTGTGCATTTGTAAAAGGAAACCCCAAAGATGCTGCCATATTGCCTCCTGAACTCGGCCAAAAAACAAACAAAAAAAATCTGTATTTGTCAGTGCACACAAACCTTGACTCTTACTCATAAAGGTCTAATCTTTGAAAGCTGATGAACAGGGAGAATCAGAGAGACAAACGGCTAGAAGTGTAAAAGGAGAGATAATTTCTTATACTACCTGGAGATTTGAAGGCAGAAGCTGTAGTAGTAGTTGTTTCAGAAGTCTCAAAAGGCTGCAAAGTCCTAACCCCAACTGCTGCACCGCCACTAGTAGCACCACAAGCACCACCACTGTATATATGATCACCGCTATAGTTGATTAAGGGCTTGTTTCCATCACATGATGATGTGGGGCCATTATCAAATGGACGGTGTTGATTTGCATGAAGAACCATCATAGGAGTCCTACTAAAAGGGAATGATTGATGATGATCGATAGGTTGGTGTAGCTTCACACCAAAATCAACATCACTGGTCATTTTTCTTTCTTTAGCTGCTTTGTTGGGAACGTCAAACCCATAGTTTATTCTCATAATGAAAAGAAGAAGAAGAAAAAAACCTTTATTTCCTGGATTTAGCAAATTCCTTTTTTTTTCCTTTCCCATCAAACAGCCATGAAGAAAAGAAACGAACCTCACCTGCACACAGTCTCTAGTTTTCTTGCTTATAGGGTTTCTTAAAGATACCAAAACAAGCTAGCTTAACCAACACTATTTTGTTAATCTCTTAAAATATATATATATATATATATAGATTATATTAAAATTTCACAATAATAAGATAATATAATTAGAAACTTATTGTGCCCCATTTCTCTAATTTCTAATGGGGCCATGTATGGGGGAGAGAGAGAGACAGAGACAGTCTCTCTCTCTCTCTGTCAGGTGGTGGGGCCATGGTGGTTGCCGCCATTTTTGGCGTTTGCTTTGCTTCCATGCTTCCAACATTCGCACCGTTGGGGTGGCAGGAGGACACAGATCAGTAAAAGCAATTCTCTTTCATCATTATTGCACGGTATCGTTTTCTGCATGCAGAAGCAAGCAAGCTCCCACAGGCGTCCTCCCCTTTTTCTCTCTATTTTTTTATTTTTGTTGGGATTAGGGCACTGACTTTTCACTCCTTTTTTTATCCCTCTTCGTTTTTTTAATAATTCTAGGGGTCTGCTCGGAGCTCATCTGTTCCCCGCCTGCACTGCTCCTAAGGGGCGGCGCCGCCTACCTCCCAAGAGCCATAAAACGAGCCGCTGATTTTTATTTTTTATTTTAAATTAAAAAAAGAATATTTTTAATATTTCCTGATGTAAAAAATAAAAAACTATATGAAAATAAAAAACATTTATAAAAAGAAGTTGAACACCTCGTCAAACAGGCTTTTAGCCTCGGGAGAAGCACCGGGGAACAGGGATGGCCCACCTAGGGATGGGGGCCACTTTAACAGATTGTATTTTTTTTGTCCATTTTCCTTTTATCTTATTTAATAAATTTTATATGCGTGTCAATATGTAATACAGATTGATTTTAATAAAAACATTTATTAAACACAACGAGATAAATTACTCACGTTATAATATCAAATATTTTGATCTTTAGTGGTCTCTTGATTTTTTCAATTATGTTTTTATTTTTTATTGATTAATTTTTTTTTGATTTATTTAATTAGAAGCGTGTATAAGCTTTTTTATTTATATTTATATTTTTTAATATAAAAAAGTGCGTTGAAAAAAATTCTACATGCTCAAGTTTTTTTCTTATCATGTATTGGTGTTTTTCAATTTGATCCTTATTATTATGATTTCTTTTTTTTTATTCTTAAATATTTTATAAAAATTTTATTATTTTTAATTTCACCCTTTAATTCAAGTTGATCATGTATTATTTAATTTAATAAAAAACAAAAATATGTAGCACAAACATTCAAAATTGTACTTGTTTTTTCAAACTACCACCGCCAAGGAAACACCCCCAAAACTCAATTAAATTTGTATATCTTCACGACTTTTTCTTTTTCTCTCTTCCTTTTTCTTTTTTTGCCTCTGTCACTTTCATTCCTGAGGACCACCTTCTTCCCTACATGGTCTGGACCATGAAATTGATGGAAGAAAAAACACAAATAGGTGATGGATCTTTTATATACGTGTACAAGAAGAAGAAGAGGAAGAAAGCAACCTCATGATCCATATGAGAAAACAATTATAAATAATTTATTTAAAATGTGATAGGTTTATAGAAAAATGAGTACACTTTTTTGTATGACAGAAGCTCGGAAAACGTATTTTATCGGTCTAGGGGAGCCAGTAAAACCCTGGTTGTTCAAGACTCTTACAAGAAATCCATACATTGACTTGAACTCGAGACCTGCTGTTCAAATCACAACCCCTTTGTCATCACGTTTTGGGAACAGTACACTTGCAAAATCTAGAGATCTAAATTAAATCTCGTAACGTTATAAATACATTTCAGGCTTTTTAATCTTAGAGTGTGATGCAACATTAGGGAATCACGAAGAACTGAGGAATTCAATCGAATTGTGGGCAAACGAAATGGTTGCACTGCAAGTTTTCTAAAAGCTCTATATTTCTCTTAGCCCAGTGTGGAAGAACTAGTTCTAGCCGCGCATAAAGAAGATGATATAATCCATTGCCCATTTTAACAGCTTAAACAATTCCAGATCTACAGATACATTAGAGATTTTATCTTTTTATTGGATGCTACAACTATCTCTAAGAGCTGATTTTCTCGAAACCTGTGGAATGCAGAACAGCCTATACAGATGATACAGAGGATGCACGACGGCTCTATTCTCCACTGTCACTCCGGCCAAGAAGATCTTGAACGGGTGGGAAATGGATCCGGCTTTGAATTGCTGCTTTTGCATTCATTGGCACACTCACTCCTAGCAGCCTGATAACATCAGTTGATTGCCCTCTTGTGAAATATACTTTACTTTCCAGCGCTGTTAAGAAACTATCTCATCTGAAAACTTAAGTTATTAGGTGAGATTCTAGAATATGATTTATATTATACTCTAACACATCCCCGTCATATATTTCCCTTTACTTGGTCAACATATCATTCGATCAACTCCCTGGCAAGTTCCCAACTTCTTGGATGAGAATAGTGGCTTCATATCTAGGATCTTCTCTTGGAAATCCAGAACTTTACTTTGCTGGATAATGATGCAAGATACTGCAAGGATGTTAGGAGAAGGCCATACAAGAGGGCTTGACTGCCTTGTGCTGGTTGGTGTCATTATAGGTTTGCTTATCTTTGCCGCATTTCTTTGTTCTGGGGTTTACATATTACATACTAGTGGTTTGATCAGTCCTTCAATGTGAGTATCACCATGATCAATCACTTCTTCGTGAATGTCAATCGCAGACTGAAGATTTACCTTCGAAGATAAAATGCCTGCTAGATAAGGCTGGAGTGAGAAATATGTAATTGGTAGAGGAGGCATGGGATAGTTTACAGGACAGAATCTGCTAACTCCAGAAAGCATTGGCCTGCCAAGAAGGTGAGTTTGTCTGAGGCTAACTTTGAAATGATAACCTTGAGCTTGGTCAGGCATCGAAATATTGCAAGAATGGAGGTTACTGCATTAAATTTTCCCTGTCCAAAATTTCAGAAAATGCATACTCTATCCGGTTGACAGAGAAAGTTGATGTATACGGTAATGGAGTCTTTCTGTTAGAGCGAGGTTTCAGAAAATTGCCACCACCTTTGAAGGCGGCCTGTATATCATCTCCTGGACAAGGAAGACATCTTACATGACTTTTCCAAACATCTAACATACTAACATCAGACACACAAAAAAAAATTGAATGCTCATTCATTACCATACAGATAATCAGGAGTCATGATTATTCTTTAACAATGGGGACAAAATCCGTAAAGAAACCACCAGCATTATCAGAAAAAAACATGTCTGATGTCACAACATCAAAGTACAGCAGAATGCCTCAAGGCTCCTACTCTGCTGCTTGCAGAGGCTGTGTAGCTTCATTTTGTTTCAATTTTTCCAGTGCAGAGATCCGTCTATCCAGTGACTCGTGGACACTTTCCACCTGTATGATAAATTAACCTCATATGAACAGCATAGCATAAATTTACACTTGATGTTGTGCTAGTAGCTCCACTCATAATTGTTTTTCATTAGTAAGCAAAAACCATATTCCTCTGTCGGTTCTTTTATAATATATTCTGAAGGGCAGATGCAAACAGAATTAGCACGCAACATTCTTCAGTCAGTTACGCCCTTCCCATGTTGTGATGAGAACTAAAACACTTTGATGAAACATTAAGGAGGCTACAACGCAAATGAGGCCAACAACAAGAGCACGCAACATCAAACAGTTACCATTAACAAATCCTCTTCAATACAAGGATATACTTATATAAATTTACTCCGTAACGTCACCCCAACTAGATTTACTACTACTTTTATACTATAAAAACCCTGATAAAAGAATAATCAATGCAAATGATCCACATTCTAATATCACTCTACTAGGTTCCAAATCAACATATATTATTCCCCACCATACAAAAAATCAAGAGAAAGAGCACAAAAGAAATAGAAAAGAGAACAAAATACAAAATAATCAAAACCCACAATTATCATATTCCAATAATGTATCATTGAGCCTCAAGTTACTCCCTTTTCTCTCAAATCCAAATAAGCTAATACGATTTCACTTCATGCATTAATCAAGAAAAAAAATTGAAAAGGGGGCAATAAAAATGAAAACCCATGATTAATATGTTGCAATAAGTAATACAAAAACCACAAGTTACTTCCTTTCATTACAATGCCAAACGGGTTGCATTTAGACTACAAAGTTAAGCTTAAAAAGCACAGATTTTTATTTTTTCGTTTTCTTCTTTTTTGAGATTTTTACCTGTTGAAAGATGGCATCATGGGCAACCTTGAAATCTTTGTAAAGGATATAGAGTCCTGCAAATGATGATGTTGCTGCTCCCGCAAAGAATGAAGCCAATCTCACTCTCAGGACGTAACCCATTTTTTCTCCCTCTTTTTTTCTTCTTTTCCCCTTGTTTTTCTATCTTCGATTCTAAAATGGTGTCAGCTGTGAAGCCCTTTTCTTTGTCCTATACGACGACGTGTTTTCATTTTGGGCTTTTTTTTAAAAAAAAAACATTTGTATTTGTATATATTGTTTTTGTAAGAAATCTCAATGTGATTATATTTTGTTCGGTTTGGTTTTTAGGTTAAAAAACAAATCAAATCAAAACTAATTTAAACCGATCAGTTTTAGTTGGATTTTTTTTCCCACCATAATCCAGCAAGACCTGTAAACATGTAGAAAATTGAACCACAAATTTCAGAAAGGATTGAATGTTAAAAAAAATCTATGTCCCTCACTCATTTCAATAACCCAATCAGATCATAAGAACCCTAAATTCAAATACATGATTACACACAGAAATTTGACGTATTAAATAAACATATTATAAATGACAATGATAAATATTTTATTACAATAAAAGTGAGAAACAAATTGGAGTGGTCTTCATATGTTAAAAAATTTAATTAACAGAAAGATTTAGATCTTAATTTGGATGAGAATATATTAATAAGAGCATGAAAGTTTAATTGCATGGGATTTTAACTTGATTTGATTTGATAAATGACCTGAATTGATTTAATAAAGATTATTCACAAGAGTTAGAAAATTTTAACCGTGATATCTTCAACTTGATAGTAAAAAAATTGATTTGATTTGATTTAGATTATTTACACAAGCATGAAAGTTATAATTATGTGATGATTTGATTTGATGAAGCGAATGACTTCGATCCTTTTGTGTTTTTGGTTTGATTTGATGGGGGGGAACTATGATTATTTTTCCATAAACCAGATTAGGACATCAATTCTGCAAACCTTATAGGTCGCGAGCTATAAGGAGCGGTGAGATACTATAAACTTTGGATTTCACAATATTTATTTCTTAATTTTACTTCTTAAAGTGACCGAAAAGATATATCAGATACACGAAAAAAGATTTTAGTATATATCCTTAAAATCACTTAAAAAAATATATATATATATATATATATATTTGATCCTGGAAGATACCCTATATTATATATATATAAAAAAAGTACATAAACATACACACATTTATATATATAAACAAAACAAAAAACATAACCCATTGTAAAGCCTCGGTATCAAAAAGAAAGAAAAAGTGCTAATATATATTCAGGATTAGAAAATATATATTCCTTTGCTGCTGAAATAATACCATGATTAAAAATCTTACCAAGCAAAGAGCTTAAAATGAGAACAAAAAGTAGCAAGGATGGCCAACTTGGAAAAAAATTCACAAAGACAATGGAAGCATGGGCTATCAAATGCACAGATACAAATGTGTGCATGAATATCAATGCAAAAGGTTGAATGTGTTGTCTTTGGTGTCATAAACACACATAAAAGAGAAAACAGCAGGTTTTAAAAAAATCAGCCAAGTTCATGGTGGATTCTATAAGAAGCAAAAGAGGCTGGCAGCTACAGCAAGAGCAGCATTCTACTGCAGATGGCTCCCATATATGCCCGATCTGCACACCAATTAACTCCATAACTTCATTTATACATTGATCATTGCCTCCTGCAAAAACAAATTAAAATTGATTGCTTATCAATGGCAAATCACATAAATCAAAGACAGAGAAACCACGGTCAACTAAAACAAGAACTGGCATAAAAAGCAAATGCACCTCTAAAATAATCATTGTCATTACCACAACTATCTTCTAGAGGTTAATGCAGCCCTGGTTGTCCTGAATACATGCAGTCAAATAAAACTCAATGAGTCCTTATACCACTGGTACAGATTAACACATTATCCAACATATATAACAAAGACTGCAATATTTAGTTGGATTTAAACCACACCTGCTCGGCTGTTTCCCAGAATAAATTGAGTTAGTTGTCCCATGAATTGAGCCCTTGCTTTGAGAAATGCTTACACTTGATCTATCAAAATCTTGCCTATTTAACTCGTGAGAATCTTTCGATTTGCTCAGAATTTTAACATTGGAGATGCCTTTAGCAACCCCAAAATCAACACCATTAGAAGATTTGGATTCAATTGACGGAGCCTTCTTAAGTCGATGAGATTGTGCCATGGGAGTAACTGCCACAGAAGGCAAAAATGACGAGCAGGGAGATGCTGCAGCTGCAGCGGCAACTTTAGCAACAGCTGCTGTAGCAGCTATCATTTCTTGAGCTCCTTCCCTAAGCTGGATATAGTCACCCTCGACCAAAAACAGCTGAAATTACAACTTGAAGGCTCAGATATAGTGGTACAGTCTAGGTATGCAATGTAAATTTGAATCCCAAAAACTCACTTCTGGGTGACCGCCCACAAAATCATCTAGCTTTCCATATTTTCTCTTGTAATCATGCCAATGCAAAGGTGAAAGCATCTTGCCAAGTCTATTTGGTAGCTGTTTTTGACAGAATGATAATTATCATTGCTTCTGAATGGTTTTAAAATGTGATAAGATGAGAAGAAGGAATTTTTTACACTACTGACCGTTGAATTGATCCGAATTCTACCTCCAGCTGGAATAGTGCGAACTATGCAAGCCAAGAGAGATTGATCATCAAGGAGAGGAGTGTCTGAAGCTTTTCCTCCAGTGACCATATTTGTCTGCTCAGATGATACAGCACCAGTGCCATTGTTGACTGTGATTTCACTAACATTAACTGAATGCACAGATGTTTCAGATAGTGATGCACTGGCAGCAGAACTCGCCTGCTCTTCTCTCAAAGCTTGGCCATCTTGCCCCTGGTTATTGAAGTTCAAAATATTTTGATCCTACACCAGTTCAAATTTAACTGATTTTAGTCCCTGCCCTAATTGCCAGCTGCTTCTAATGCAGGTTTAAAACAAGCTAGCCAATGGCACCAGCAAAGCAAAGGAACTTCGAACAAAAATAAGCACAGACCTTCATTTCAACATTCTGTTCATGAGGATTCAGTCTCAAGGCATCACTAAATTGCAAAGAAATCTCTTGCAGGCTCTGCTCAGGTTGAGGAGTGACCAAGTAACTTCTATCAATCGACTCCAGAGCCTGCAAGAGGTTAAATGTTTGTGGATCTAGTCAATAATCATCACGAAACATGTTCATTACCAGCGGTGGTGCTAGTGTTGAGGGGGTAGGGCCAACGCTGAACCCCCCCCCCTATATATATTACACTGTTGATTACAAAGGCAACAGCTTAGCATGCATAACCTGTGATTCCCCAGAGGATGATAAGATTACAGGATCAGGCTCTGCTCCTTGACTGATATGAACATCTAGATAGTCTGGATGGAAGTTGTGGCTGTTAACAGACCTTTCATAGTCGTACTTTTCATCTGACCTCATTAGATCATGATCAGTTTGAGATGATGCAAGTTGATTTTGAGTAGATAATTGTGCACTCTCTGTTACAGCCTGAAGATAAAAAAAATACAAATTGTTATATGGACAGCTAGGTTAGAAGTTTACATTGTAATAGCTACCTGTTGATTCTGCCACTGTGGGAGGGATGGTATTGCTGGTATTGAGTGAAAATGTCCAGCATGAGATTGAGCATGTGATGTCATAGAATGGTGAATCCCCTGTTGATGCAGAATGAACGGGTGCAGTGCAGCCACCTGCCCAGGTGGAAGGTAGGTCGGCATCCCGAGTAAGGATGTTGGAGCCATTGGAACACCAGCAACATGGCTGGTCTATTGATCAACAGAACAGAATATTGGAAGTCATGGATACAGGATTTGAACAGTCAATTTTCCTTCCTAATAAAAAGCATTTTTCAATCACCTACTGGTTACTGCATTACAGAAACAAATTAGTTTTTTTTGGGACAAACACTTGGAAGCCCCTATAAAATATTCTCTGTATGGCCCATGGTTTTATCCTGTCCTGTCAATTTGTAATTAATATCTTATCATACTAGGTCTTTTCTATGGTATGAATCCTTTGATTGCTCTTATCACAATAGGTATGACCTTGGATATCAACTCCAGGGGTATACTATGGAACCAGCTACCTGAAAGGGATGAAAATTCAAAACTAAGCTAGAGTAATGGAGGCCAGAATGTGAGGGAAACAGGAAAAACGAGGTCACGCAGTGTGGCATATACTAAATTGCAGCTGAACAGCAATGCTATAGAATAGAAGAGATGTTGTATCTACAGTTTGAGTTGATAACTTGGAAAAGAAAATGATTATATATATTAAGATTAATGGGAAAAAAACAACCACAGTGACAAGGAATCCTACCTGATTTGGTACATTTACAGTTGACGCAAATGAAGGAGCATTATCTGCATTCCCATTTTGCAATGCTCCATTATTAGCATTGGAGGCAGTAGTTCCATTCACATCTAGTTGGTTTCCATTGTTCTGACTAAAGCTTGAAACATCCTTTGGGTTTGATTGAGATAGGTGTGTCTCATCTGTGTAAGATCCACTCCTTTCTCTGGCATCTGCTAGCTCCAACTGAAGTTGTTGTATGGTATGCAAATGAATTCTCTCCATCTCTGCAAACTGATATCCGTAACCAGGAGAGCGACAAAATAGAGTCAATCCAAAATCTAAACCTTGGTGGATGGTAAAATGTTCTGTGATGAGTAGTAAGCAAACAAAAACAAGCCAAGGAAAGAAAGCTATAATAAAATCTCAATATTGTAATGTATAAATTACAAAAGCTGATTCATGGCTGTTCAAGTGTACAAATGCATGCAAGCTAACACAAGCACTCACATGCACACACCTCAAGCCCGGGTAATATAAACCAGGGACCAAAAAGAAGGGCAAAGGATTAAAAAAGCAACTGACCTGTCTTTGACAGCCAAGCCAAAGCTGATTGTACTGTTCTGTGCGTTCTCTCAATTCAGCTTGTAAGGAATGGTTGGCATTAGATTGCAAGGCATCCATCTCCTGAACGCGTGCAATCCAAACTTTCAATTGTTCATCTTTCAAATAAATGGTCTCCTGATCAGCCCTATGCTGAAAGATAAAAGAACAATATTAGACTTCCTACAGAACACATGTTTTACAAATTCTTTTTTATTCCTGCTTTTAAGTGGTAACATGACGATGATACCTTTTTGTTTTAAAAATTCTTGTTTGACAATCTTATAGTGAAAACTTTCATTTTCAATAAACAACACCAGGACAGAACCAGAAGAACAAATCAGCACTGAATAGATGAACAGACCTGTTCCTGCAACTCCAGAATCTGCCTTTCCTTGTCTTGAATATGTTCTTGAAGGTCGCGCAATTGCTGTATATGCTGAGCTCTTTCAGCTTCAGAATGATCACGCTCTCTTCTGCATAAAGGAATAGACCATCTAAATTAGTCCATCCAGATTTAAATAACCCAGCATAACCTCAAATACAAAGGGAAAAAACCAATACAAAAATAAACCTCAGCATATTTGAAAACAATCATTGGGACCTAAATGTATGATAGTTCTATGAATTTGTCATGTTCACATCTCATATAAACCTTGCATGAAATTAGAATGTTGTTGATATCATCAAACTAAGGCTTAAAGGCATGAACCAGTGCCAAAACAATGAACACGCACCTGAATGTTGCCAGTTCTTTATTTTGTTCTCTGAGAAGGTCCTCCTTGGCCCATGCCTGCAAACAAAGAGACAGGAGACAGCACGTAATGTATTGCTTACCATAAATACTTTGTTCAAAAGTACAGCAAAGAGATGAACTAACCGCTTCATTATCTAATTTTATAGCATGCAGTTCCCTTTCTTTTTCTTCCATTCTCCTGTCCAAGTCATGTATGGTCTGTCCCCTTTCATGCAGTTGTTCCTGCACGGCAAAGTAAGCTTGCAATTAAGATGGATGCAAAAGAAATGAGAAGCTGTTGCTATTCATTGTGTCTAAAAACAGACTTATGGGATAAAGTAAAGACACGCAACAAAATTCATGGATCTGATCTTAAGACTTTCAGGTGATATCACTGAAATTGCAACACACAAATAGCTTTCTTTCATGACATGAAATCATACCTGATCAAATTTACACAGTAGAAATTTGACGACTTCTATCATAGTTAAACCCAACACAGTAACATAAAAATGTTTAATTCAATTATGGATTATGACTATTTACATATAGGGAAAAGAAAGCAGAGACCATGCAGATAAAAAAAAATCCAAACCTGAAGCTTTGCAGCAGCTTCTTCATGTTCTTTGATTTGAACATGGAAGCTGTTCTGCATTTCCATAATCTCAGACCTTGCAATCACTTGAGCTCTGAGCTCAGTCTCGATGTGTTGCAACTCTTCTCTTTGCCTAGCAATGCTGTGAATTCGCTGCTGCAAAATTTCATCATCTAAACCTCCATCAACTGTGATCGAACAGAAGTCCACATCAGCTGGCCCTCTTCCATGCTGCACCTTGAGAAACATCAAGCCAAGTAAACTTTACATGGTACTTAAACCAAATGTCCAGCCCAGAAATCACAATAGTTACCTCATATATTGTTCTCTCGTCTGATTGCCCCAGCTTTGGCTGTTCCAAGTTCTGTGATCAACAATTTCCAGACTTAGTGACCAAAAACATCTAAATTTTTTTAAGAAATACTGAAAAATCTAATTCCCACATTGGTTACCTAGTAAATACTGAAAAAATCGAGAAAAAAGTTGCTTTGACTTGCATTTAAATATCCACATACAAACACAGCACAAAAACATTTAAACGAAAAAAAGAAACCAATAATCAGCTTTATTCAATCTCCCAGTCTTCATACAAAATAAAAGATCACTCATTTCCCAATATATCCAAAATTACTCAGTTTAATCGCTTCATTTCAAAACAGAGGAAAACCCAGTAAACCTTAATCTACGTTTTATCACTTCGCAGAACCATATAAACCGAGAATTCCACAGAACGGGTGTGACCTATATATTTTATATATCCCTGAATAATTAAATTTTAACGCACGCAAGCAATAAATGAGCCCCAATTCCCTGTTTGGCACCTCAAAAACATGGTAAGGAAAAAAAAACATTGTTTCCATATAACCCAGCCAAATAATAACAAAAACCCAAAACATGACACCATTTGTTTCTCTTTTTTCCCTCGCATTTTCCCATCAACCCAACAAACCAACCAATCACTCAATACCTCATCTCCACCACCACCATTACGATGCTGCTGCTGCTCCGTCACTGCTCGCCACTCCTTTCTCGACAACGAACCACCTCGTGAGGCTGCCGTTACTCCGGCCATCGCCTCCATTTACTCAACAAATCACCGATACCTATCCAACTCGTGCTCGAACCCAACAACGAAAAAACCCTAATTTCGAAAAATAATTTAAACCAACTTTTTTTCCAAAACCCTAGAATTACAAAAATTTGCAAAAGAGGAATTGAAATGAGAGAAGTGCAAGAGATTGCCTTGAGTGAAAAAAAACAACGAGGAGTCGATTTGGTGAAAAAAAATAGGAATTTGGTAGTTTTGTTTTAGGGTTTTGAGATGGCTTGGAGTGTCAGTGGTGAAAAAAAGTTGACGTGAGAAAATGAGAGAACGGGAGTTGATGGGAAACGAGGGCTCTCCCGCCATTTATAGGACAAAAAAACAACGAAACGTTTTTTGGGTTTTATTACCGCATGGTCTTTTTGGTCAAAGGTTGAGTCCTCTTTGAGGGTTTTTTTCATGTGTTTGCTTGGTAAGAAAATGGAGGTGTTGAGGTGAGAAAATTGGATTAAATTAAATTTGAGGTGAGAAAATGGAAAGGAGTGGGTGGATTAATTAGTCTGTAGGGCTTGTAGTTTGGCGGGTAAGATGGGATTTATTTTAACAAGTAACAATTTAATATTATTTTTTATTTTAAATTAAATAATTTTTGGATTACTATATTATTTTTATATTTTAATATCAAAAATAATTTTAAAAAAATATAAAAAAAATTATTTTAATATATTATTTTAAAAAAATTATTTTCAGAATTAACAACAATCATATTTATAAACAGCACAATACTAGAAGGCACGTGGTCACTGTCGGCCCTGAATGGAGACCGGGAGAAAGCCCAGATGTTTAAGAGCACTAAACCCATGGCTGCACCAGCTCTCAAGTTAGCCCATTAATGCATTGATGAAGTGGACCAAGTTGAAGCCCATTAAGCAGTACTATTCAAAGCAGACATCAAGCCCAGCCCAGACAATACGCCCATATATATTCATGGTTTATTTTATTAAAACCATGCGATTGATCATTGGTATAATTAACTGGATAAATTACATTACAAGTTAACATTGCGTGGATATTTTAATTTATAATTAAAAAAAAAAATTCAAAAAGACACGTTGGAAAAACCTATATATTTATTATTTCTATTAAAATAATATATCCGAACCATAATGAATAACATGTCTCGCTTCCCTGACATACATACAATAGTCTCATGTCCTAATTTTCTTTTTCCTCAATATTCAACTTAATTTTTAGTTTTATAATAAGATTTTAAACTGACCAATCACATTAAATTTAACAAATGTACAAATTTATAAACCATGCTATAAACCGAATTAGATTTATATTTATATTTAGAAAATATATCGCTATCCTTTCGATTAAAGAACCTTGAGAAAACTAGGAGAGATTAATCCGAGGAAGAGATATGGCTGCGTGGCCGTTTACAAGTCCAACAAACTAATCAAAACCCGTGCTCTAACCGTTTAGAAGTATCCAACCGCAGCAGCGTCACTGTTTAATTTTTATTTTTATTTTAGAAAATAATAAAAGCATAACAATATTTGTCAATTTCCTAAAATGCCATCATTGTCCACAAGAAACCGCGTTTTCTCACGAGCCCTTCCCCATGAAATAATAACAATTATAATATTAATATCAACGTAACAATTCACCAACTAAAACAAGACAAAGCATTTTCTTAATGCAGGTCAAGGAATTAATGCTATTTTTTTCGGAATATTTTTGTTTTGAAATATATTAAAATAATCAATATATATATATATTATGATTTATGTTTAGATACAAAACATATCATAACAGCACAAAAATATTAAATTATTACAGAAACATTTTATTAACTATGGTATTATTTAATATTTGTTTTAATTTTCAAAATAATAATAAAAAGTGGCATTGACCATTTTTAATGCATACAGTTGAATACAACACTATCTTCTCTTCGTCAACTTTCTTAAAAAAATATAGCTAACCAGCGACCCCCTCCAAGCTCTCTCTTCTCCGGATTCTCCTTCTCTTCTATTTCTCTCTCAATTTCTTTGCTACAGTTATTCCCTTAGCATCTAAGTTAAATCACAGCCCATTCCTCAACCTTCTGATTGCCTGACTTTATAGTATTTCTCTCATCGCCGAGTTCACCTCCATATCTTCCAACCATGGGACACTGCTGCAGCAAAGACGAGCCAGCAGTTGACAATATTGAAGTTATCACCAGCGTCAAGCATCCTACTCCTCCGCGCGCGGCTTCGGAGGCGGTGGCTACACCGCCACCGCAGATGACTTCAGGGTTCTCCAGCTCATTCCCGGCCAGCCCATTCCAGAGCCCACTTCCCGCAGGAGTCCGGCCGTCCCCGTCACCGGCTAGTACTCCCGGGAGGAAATTCAGGTGGCCTTTCCCGCCACCTTCCCCGGCTAAGCCGATCATGGCTATCATGAGGAGGCGGGGGCTGGGGAAGCAGCAGCCGAAGGAGGGGCCGATACCGGAGGAAGGTGGCGGGGAGGGAGGAGAGGCCAGGGAGAGGGTGGCGGATGGGGCGGGGGCGGGGGATTTGGGGTTGGATAAGAGTTTTGGGTATCCGAATAACTTGGCAGCGAAGTATGAGTTGGGGAAGGAGCTGGGGAGAGGGCATTTTGGGCATACTTGTTGGGCTAAAGGAAAGAAAGGGGAGGTTAAAGGACAACCTGTTGCTGTCAAAATCATTTCCAAAGCTAAGGTGCATAGTTTTTCAGTGTTACGTGTGATGAATCCGTTCTGAAAGTGGGTGTTGTGTTACATGTGTGTGTTCTTCTGTCCTTTGTTGTCAGTATTTGTCTTCCTCTTTTGCCATTGTATTCCTCTTTCAGACAGTAACTTCTAGTTTTACTCCTTTGTCCACACTCCGTAGTTTTGACTGAAGATAACCATAATCTTTGTCTTTGAAACATGCCATATGATGAGGGGGTAGCATCTTTAAGATCACACAAGAAGGGGATATAGTCTTGATTTACATGCACGGTGGTCGGTAATACCTCTAATTACCATTGAAAGAAAAGTCCTGATATTGTTCATCAGTTTCCTATATTGCTGACTTGAGCAGGCATTATGAAAGCTGAAATTGCCATTTGAGCTTAATTGATTGTTATAGCTAGTTGAGATATTGTATGACTGAATTAATGCTGGGAGTTCTGTGAGCTAAATGGGTGTTGATTGGCAGATGACAACGGCATTATCAATTGAAGATGTTCGTCGGGAGGTAAAAATACTGAAAGCATTATCGGGGCATTCGAATACGATCAAATTCTATGATGCTTTTGAGGATGAAAATAATGTCTACGTTGTCATGGAGTACGTATATTCTTGTCTATAAATTTTCTTCAAAAGAGCCATGTATCTTGCACAGAGTTGACCTTTATTTCTGTGTTTTCAAAATTGAGGCAGTTATGACAATGAATGGCATTGCAAGGCTCGCTTTCTATATATACCACTGCAAAATTCTGAAGTTTTTAAAAATCTTTGATGTTGTCAGATTATGTGAAGGTGGAGAACTACTGGACAGAATTTTATCAAGGTAGTGAAGGAGAAGGGAACACTTCTACTTCCTCTGATACTCCAGATTTTTCGTTGATTTTTAGTTTTGACTTCATATTTTTTGTTTGACTCTATTCCTTGTGACTTCCATGTTGCAGAGGGGGGAGATACACTGAGGAAGATGCTAAAACTATCGTTGTGCAAATTTTAAATGTAGTTGCCTATTGTCATCTTCAAGGGGTTGTTCATCGTGATCTAAAGCCAGAGGTACGTCGATATGAATGCACATGGATGTGTGCTACTGTTTGCTATGCCACCACCAACCTCTTTTCCAGATCTTAACCATGTAATCTGTGACCTTTTGGCAGAATTTTCTTTTCACTTCAAGAGACGAGGATGCTCCACTGAGGATTATTGATTTTGGTCTATCTGATTTTGTCAGGCCAGGTAACATTTGCTTATTGATAAGAGTATCTCTGTGAAATTGTCCTGGTTACACTTTCATATTCGTTGCGTGGTTCATTTTGCATGACATAATAACCTCACATATAAAGCAGTTTGATTGCTGGATTCAAAGGCACAAAATTGAAGTTCTCTTAGAAAACTCTGAGATGCAGATTTGTTTTGTTTTTAGTTTTTGGTCAGGAATAAGGATTTGCGTTTTCTTATATGTTAATGCTAACAATTAGGAACGCTGTTTATATATATATATATAAAACAACAAATAGAAAACTGAAATTAAACTATATGGGATCCTTAAATGTTTCTAGCCAGCCTGCACTGGATCCTCTGTCTTCATACAAGCTTGGGTTGGCTGATTGCCAACAACTTGTATCATTGACAATTCTCTTTGAAGTTAATGACCATGATTGCTTGAAATTTAGCTTGTTGCTTCAGAAAGTAGGTGTGTTTGAAATATCTTCTACCTTTATCTTTTCAATGCACAGACAATATATGAACCGGTAATGATATGCTATAGATTGAATGATACTGGTCTGTGATGTGATTACTATATCCAACTTAAATATTGGATTTTGTTAGGAAATCAATGAGGTCTGTTCATACTCTTGTGTTCTTTCAATTGCTTTTAACTGCTTGAAGTAGAATACAAACACTTCTCATGCAAGGACCATTTCACTGATTTGAATCATACAAAATCATGATGGTCCGATATATCCAACTGTAAGTTTTAGAGCAAAACATTGAGTTCTTGTACACATGCAGATGAACATCTCAACGATATTGTTGGCAGTGCATATTATGTCGCACCTGAAGTGCTCCGCAGATCGTACAATCTTGAAGCTGACATGTGGAGTATTGGTGTCATAATTTACATATTATTATGCGGCAGCAGACCTTTCTGGGCAAGAACTGAATCAGGAATCTTCCGTTCTGTGCTAAGATCTGATCCTAACTTTGATGATTCACCATGGCCTAATGTGTCACCAGAAGCTAAAGATTTTGTGCAAAGGCTTCTCAACAAGGACCACAGAAAAAGAATGACTGCCGCTCAGGCTCTATGTAAGTTATTTGCATATATTTTCAGAATCTCCATTACTCCACTCAGCACGCACAGGAAATATAGATACCCTCTCTCCCCCAGCACGCAGTATGCTTCTTTTTTTGGCATCCTTTTTGGCAATAGTTTCGCGTGCACATCTGTTAGTTGTGGAAACTGATCAATGGACCTACATTTGCAGCCCACCCATGGTTACGAGATTCAAATCAAGCTATGCCTTTGGATATTTTCATCTTTAAGATGGTCAAGTCATATATCTGTGCCACTTCTTTCAAACGTGCAGCACTGAAGGTAATTATGCATAAACACACTTTTATATCGATAGGTACCCTGTCCACCGAAAAGAAAGAAAGAAAGAAAAGGAAATTAATGGGATTTCATGACTGTAATTGAGATATGTGTAGTTGGTTTGCTTTCTTGAGTGATGTAACATTCGTTGCCCACCATTTACAGCATTGTAGCTTTCCATTAATTGGCATTAAGGACAACTGGGGCCGGTTTTTTTTATTTGTTGACTTTTGCAGGCTCTTGCAAAAGCCATTCCAGAAGATGAGCTTGTCTATCTCAGGACTCAGTTTAGTCTTTTGGAACCGAAAAATGGATCCGTATCCCTCGACAATTTCAGAGTGGTTAGTCAAAGCTTTCTTTTCTTAAACCTCTCTCTTTCTATGTAGAAATTTTGACAATTTCAAACTAAGGTTTCTACTCTTTGATTATTATTTTTATTAAGCAGACCATGTGGCATGACTGGTTGATGGCTTCATTTTTATATTGTATTTGATATTTGTTTTCCATGCAGGCTCTGGCCAAACATGTTACTGATGCTATGAAGGAATCGAGGGTTCCTGACATTTTAAATTTGGTAAGGCTTGTTTACCTATCCTGCTGACTTCTTCCACAACATTGTTTATACAAGCTTGCATTATATTTATCTTTCTGACCTTTATCTTATCTCGGCAAGCTAGTGTGATATATTTTTTTGTTGAATACCTCGTAACTTGGGCGAAACATTTGACCAGCTCACTGCCTTGACAGGGATCTGTTGAAAAGTCAGTTCATCTTGTGTTCCAGAGAAGGAACACCTGCAATTTCCCTGACATTTTCCACTTATATTCAAATGACTGTCTGATAACTCTGTGCTTGTGCTTCAAACTAGGATGTAATAAAATATGGAAAAAGAGCTTTGATCAAAACATCATAAATCTCTTGTCATTACCATGTTCTTCCAGTCTTGTTTTTTTTTTTCTGCTGAGAAATCATAGCCTTAATCTATATGGATGGCTTCGATAACTCTCAACATTTTTTCATCTCTGCTGCTAATTCATTCTGAACTCCGTAAAATATATGATTTCATGTAACTTCTAAATCATTCTGAACTCCACTTTCAGATGCAACCGCTAGCTTACAAAGCAATGGGGTTTGAGGAATTCTGCGCTGCTGCGATCAGCACGTATCAGCTCGAAGCCCTTGAAGGGTTGGGACAGCATGGCAGCAGCAGCCTTTGGATTTTTCGAACAGGAAGGAAACCAGGGTCATCTCAGTGGAGGAATTGGCACTGGTATTTGGATCTGCTGCCATTTTACTAGCTAGCTAGCCACCATTTCATGCTAAATCACACACCTCCTGACAGTAAAGTCAATTCTGCAGGAAATGAATCTAGGCCCTACAGCTCATTCTGTAGTCAAGGATTGTATTCGAAGTTCTGATGGGAAGCTGAGCTTTCTTGGATATACCAAACTCTTACATGGTGTGACGATACGTATTTCGAACGCGAGATACCGATAACTTAGACAGTATACAATTGCACAACTGTTACAGTATTTTTTTTTTTTTTTTACCAAGCTCATTGCCTGTTCTTCTTCTGATTAGAGGTGTAGAAAAGATCCAATTTGTTGTGATTTTAAGTTTTAACCCCATATTGTCTCCTCATAAATGTCAAAAATGTGTATAGGGTCTTTCAGCACATGTGGAGATTTCTACCATTACAATACCATAACCTTCTCTGTAAAGATGAATGTGTATACACTCTACCTTACATGTGTAGATTCTCTGGCTTCAGTTGTGGCCAAAGTATTTGTATATTTAACAAAAAAGATTCTCTCTATCACTTTAAAAATATTACTGAGATGAGTTTCTTTTACATCTTTGTTTATGTCTCTAAAATACCCTTTTTTTTTATTTTATTGAGATATTTGAAAGTCTCCTAGACATCTTTAGTGGTGGGATGAAATAATTATTATTATTATTATTATTATATCATAAGAAATACATAGCCCAACAGGGAACAATGGACAGTAATTATAGGAGCACAAAAAGTTTAATTAAGAAGCTGTTTGGAAGGGCAGTACAACCGTTTCCTCTTCTTCTTCTATTTCTTTTTTTTATTTTTTGTGTTTTTAAATCATTTTGATATACTGATGTCAAAAATGATTTTTAGAAAAATAAAAAAAATATCATTTTGATGTATTTTTAAATGAAAAGCACTTTCAAAAAGCAACCGCAACCGCCCTCCCAAACAGTCAATATCGAAAGTTGGCAATTAATCTGCCGGCTAACCTTTCTTGTTAGCATCATCGTCCTCGAAAAGGTAAAATGATTATCATCATCATTCTGTTTGGTAATGTATTTCAAAAATATTTTAAATTTTTTCAGTATTTTTATATAATTTTCATTTATTAATATTAAAAATAATTATAAAAATAAAAAAAAATTATTTTGATGTATTTCTGAATGAAAAATAATTTTAAAAATATTATTTTGATACATTTCTGAATAAAAAATAATTTTAAAAATATTCCCGGACAATGGTGCTAGAAAAAAGAAAAAGGAGGGGAAAAAAAGAGAATATTCTGGGCCTCTCCAACACTATGGGACCAAATAGTTTCCATTAAGCTGTTCTATCACATGCACTTGATGACTTTAAGGGGAACCTATTGGCCAAATTGCTAGGAAAAGTCAACTTCAGCTTTTCAAGAATGTGAGTCACCTTTCCTACACTGTGTTGGGATTGTGATTTCTTCCCTTAACTTGGAGGGCACATTCCAACCTTCCTAATTAAATTCAAGTTATTTTTAATCTAAAAATACATCAAAATAAGAAGAAAAAACTTTTTTATTTCCCTGCTGTTTGTTAAAGATATTTGAAGGAGGAAGGTGATGAGACTATCATGCAAAATAAAATGAATTAAAATTTATATTTTTCAAATATATAAATTAAATTTAAACTAAACACTATGATTGAATTTTACAGGATATATATTGCAGAAAGCCCTTTGATTCAGGCTCAAAAAACAATACTGAATATATTATTTTTAATAAATCATGGACTAGATTGGGATTATTCCCAACAAACCCAAAATTAATATTCTTTTTTTAATAAATCACAGAGGAGGAATCAAATTCAATGGCTCTTAGCAAACCCTCTGCCCCCTTCCAAGTTCAAGCCGTGTCTTGTACGGTTGCAATTAACATCTCCCCAACTACTGGTTCAATAGTCAACTCTTTCTTGTGTTCCCATTAACCAGAAAATATAAAACTAAAAAAAAACAATTATATATTTCCAAAACATGATTAAAAACCAAGAAATCAAACATGATTAGCAAAAAAAAACAATCTCTTTTCATTCATTTTTTTCCTTGATCATCAGAGCTTTACAATATTGAACTGGCTAGTTAGAATGAATCCAGCAGACAAGGGAGAATAAAGGAAAAGAAACAAATAATGCATGTTTACACAGCTCCATAAACAAATGATGATCAAACCCTAAAGCACCAAACATGATAATGGTGGTGGTGGTGGTGATGATCTTGGGAGTTCTCCTCCTCGATCATGCCTTGAACATTGCGAAACTCCTCGACATGACAAGGAATGGTGATCGGTCCTTGCTGGTCAAACCCATACTCTTCCTCAGCTTCTTTCAACAAGTCCATGAAGAGTGGATGGTTTATATAAATCACAGGAATCACAAACCTTTGCTGCTCCTCGCCTTGCCCTACCATGACGGCAAGACACCCTTTCGGGATATCTTTCATCTCTCTCCTCCCATCATGGTGGTGGTGGTGGTGGTGGTGGAGGAAGTGGAGGTTTGGCAGGTGAATATGGAAATTCAAATGGAGTTTATCCCCGCTCCCCATTTCTCCACAGCCCAGAAAACAAACCAGATAAGAAAATCAAAGAAACAACAGATCAAGAACCTAGCTCCAGAGCCGGAGCTTGTTTTCTTTCTTTTCTTGTTCTTGCGCTAAAACCTTGGATATATATAAATACACTGGCTACGAGAAAACAAGAGAGAAGGGCCAAGGATCGGAGGCGGAGATCTTGAAAAGGGTGAAAAGAAGAGTCTGTGAGAGATCTTGGTATGTTGCTCATGATATATGAGATTCGAACAAAAACAACATAAGAACACGAAAGAAAGATGGATCGAGAGGGTTATTTTGCTGTGAAGATTGGTTTGAATATATAGGAGGAGCTAGCCGATGGTTCTGGCTAGGTTTCTTAGCCCATACTCAAAAAGGTCAGTACTCCATTGACAGAAACAGCTAGGGTTGCGAAGACTTCACATCTTGGCCAGCACCTCCCCTCAATGATTTGCTGTCTTGGAAAAGAGAACGTGATGCACAAAATTGATTTTGCAGAACACGTTATTCACAGGTAAAATATTTGACTTTTTGAACAGGGAAAAGGTCCGCAAAGTTTTAGAAATCAAATTATTTGTCGGGCGATGAAATTAAAGGTGAGAAAATAAATAAACACGTATGATGGTGTGATTTTGCTGATATATATGATTTTGGTTACTGTTTTGATATAAATAAAATGAAAATAATAAATAGAGATAGAATATATCTCCTTGTATTTCATATTTTGAAATCACATATATTTATTTTAAAATTATTAAAAAAGAAAAAAACACAAGGTGTATCTTTCTTGTACATGTATTTTCTATCTCAGAACACCGACAAAACATAATATAAAAATAAATACTGCAGATTTCTTTTTTATTAGAAAAGGATATTGCGATTTTTTAATATATAAGTTAGTTTTTATTATTAATTGGAGATGATATCAATCTATATTTTTTTGAAAAAAATAATATTCTTTTTCGTGAAGAACATTGAATTTGTATTTATGTTTTTTAAAATTTCAATACTGCGAATTTTCTTTTTCTAGATGATGGAATGTTTCTTTTTTTTTACCGAAGATTGTATTTTCTCCATTTGCGGGTGATATCAAAACTCGTATTTTGTTTTTAGAGGCAACAAATCAAAACCATCTCAATGGTCGTGAGGATATATTGGATGTAGGAGAAAATAAATTGTAAATAGCAATAATTAATTAATTAATTAATTGCAGCCAAAGTTACTACTTTTTACTGTTTTGTTGGGTTTTCTCAATTTTTTAAAGTTTCTTTTATTATCCTCTATTTGTTTGTCTCTTAGCCTCGGATTTCATGTTTGCTTTTTAAAAAATCATGTGTAGTATACTAGTTTCTACTTGTATCAATTTTGATTGACGGTTTTTTTATTGTTATCTATTTTGCTTTTAATATTTATTTAATGTTAATTTTGTTTTTTTAATTTTGAAATCCATTTTGATAAATATCCTTTTGACTCTTATTTTCTTCTTGTTGTTTTTATTATTTTCTTGATTTATTTTGTTTTTCAAGTCCATTCCTCAGTTTTTTTTATTTCATTTAATTTTTTTGTACTAGATCTTGTCATTATTTAAGATTTTTTTTAAAAAAATTTATCCTTTCAAACATCAGGTTATTAAGTCTTTAGTTTCATGATTTCTTTTCTAGTAGGCTATATATATCTATCTTGTCTTCTAATTTAATCTAGGGTTGACTCGATTTTTAATTTTTATTTTTATTTTGACTTTCACTATTTAGTTTGTTAGATAATTGATTTCCATTGTTTTATTCATCTTTCTTTGTAAAGGGTTATTTTAATCTCAAGATTAAACCATGAATTTAGTATGCAGACTCAAGTCGGGTTTTTTTATCCTTTTAAAAAATTATTTCTATATTTTTTTTGATTAAAAACACTATAATCATTTTAAATATTTTTTTTACATCAAGAAAAAATTAATACAACTCACTGCGTAGCCCAATCAACCATTCTAAGAGCCTGTTTTGGAGTGTATTTGGAGCTGCTTTTTAAATTGTATTTTGTTTAAAAAAGTATTAGAATGATGTTTTTTATTTTTTTAGAATTATTTTTGACATCAACATATCAAAATGATCTAATAACATTAAAATAGATTTAATTTAAAATAATTCTTTTTAACAAAAAAGTTTAAAAAAACACAGAGTGTAATCATGGTTGACTTTGATTGCTTGTACAAACCGTATTGCGGATTTTCTTAGTTCTTTTTACCGGTTAAAGATAAATAATTGCAACAGATATAATTAACATTAAAGATTCACCAACTTCTTTTGACGGTGAATTCCAGGTAGTGGGGAAGAAACCAAGAGGTTGTACCCTTTCGTTTGATTTTCTAAATATTTTCATCTCGTTTGAGTTTGTTTTTAAAAATATTTTTTATTTATAAATATATTAAAATAAATAAATAAATAAATTTTTAAAATACGATGTCAAAAACTCTTTAAATATGTTAAAAGATAAAGCCTATCCCACTATTTTAGAATAATTAGGTTACAAGTCATTGTCAAAAAGAAATCAGCAACAATAAACGTTAATCTCACCATCAATTTTAAGATAAAACATCTCAATTTGTGATGCTAATCAATGAAAGCAAAGTACCAACAATAATGATGCTATTATATAGATTATATGTTGATGTCATGTTTCTAATTGTTGGTCCATCTAATGTTTATAAGAACCTCCTTCAGTGACAAAGTTTTTATCTTATCAAGTTCAATTTGAATAATCTTAACATCAAAAATATAAATAAAAAAATTGTATTTTTATTCCAATATTAAAAATACATTTTACGTGTAAGTTCCCAATCTAGTATATTAAAAGAAAACAATTTTAGAATGTATTTTAGTATATCAATTGTTAAGAATACAATTTTAGTTATATATATATATATATATATTCGTATAGTATAAGTTTCGTAGTTATCAAAACCTTCCTCAGGTTAGGCCTACCTAACACACAATTTTATAAAAAGAAAAATCACTAAACCCTTTTGGGATATTATAATAAAATTACTCGGACCGTTTAAAAACTTAAGAGATTTAATATAATGATATAAGAAATTCAAGCAAGTGCCGCTGCCAACGGTGCCGTTTCTTTATGGGTTAGATCTGAGCTACGTGCTTAACATCACCAATTAAAAATATATTAGTGGAAATGTACGGGGGGGGCTAAAGAAGAAGATCCAGGAGTGTTCTTATTTTAATAAAACTTGGAGAGGGAATTAACATTATATATATATATTAACATTATATATATATATTGCATCATCAACAAAGATAGCGTGAAGGAATAGAATAATAATGGTAATAATAAATAAATAAATAAGAGTCAAGGCAGTCCAAGGGGTGTAGATGAAAAAGTGGTTTTTTCTTCGTGATAGAAGTTGTGTTTTGCGGCTTCATTTATCGCATTTTTTTTAATAATTGGGGTGTTCGAGTCAGTTTATACGCACCACAACTGATTTCTGGACTCACTAAATATCTTGTAAATTCAGTGACATGTAAAGCACCGCGGGAATGACAGGCGTGTATGGTAGCATGTAAGGCATCGCGGGGTGACAGGCGTGCATGGTGAAACTTGAACTCTGGTGCAGAGGAAGAAAACAAGTCCCTTTAACCGCTAGGCCAAGACTCCACTTGCATTTATCGCCTTTTCTTATTGCTTATATGGTTAGGTGTTAGATTTGGACCGTAGACATGTTTGTTTTTCACATTATTATTTAAGCTTACGTGAATTATTAAATTAATTTATAAATGGATTTCGTTTCTGTTGACGTGTCAAATATTTAAAAATATTTTTATTTCTGTGTGTTTTTGTATTGTTTTACTATAATTAATATAAAAAAATAAATATTATTTTGATGTATTTTCAACTAATAAACAACTTTAAAAATCAATCACTAGCATAAAATAAAACACCCATTTATAATATACCATAAAAAGAATATAATTTAGATAAATGAAAATCAAATGAAGAAGACAATCAAACCTCATGTTCATGATCTATAAATATGAATTCTCAAACCATTAAAAATAATGGAATTTTAAATCAGAAATATCAATGTTCATCAACCAACCAGCTGATATGAGCATAGTCGAGAGGAATTAATCTTAAACATAAATATATTTAGCAAACAATTAGTAGTTAATTTTGTAGCAGACATGGAAGGTCAGGGGAAGAAGACATGTGACCTCCATTATGGTAGTCAGTCTTCTAGACGTATTCCATGATTTGATAGATATATATAGTTTCTGTGTATATATTTCTCAAGTAGAAAACAAATATTTTATATCAATTTGTTGATATCAAAATTAATTAAAAATCAAATAAAAAATAAATTATAAAAAACACTAAAAATGCATATGGGAACAAAAAAAAATGAATTGTATTTTATTTAATTTAATTTGTTTTAAATTAATGTATTTGTTGTTATTAGATTATTTTAATGTGTTGATGTCATAAATTATTTTTAAAAACAATTATTTTAATATATTTTTTAATAATAAAAAAAGGTCATTTTTATGCCTGTTTAGTATTGCGTTTCAAAAGCTCTTTTGAAAAAAATGATTTTTATTTTATTTTTACCTTTTATTTTAAATTAACTTTTTTTAGTATTATTTTCATATTCTGATGAAAAAAATAATTTTTAAAAAATAAAAATTATTTTAATATATTTCTAAATAAAAAACTTATTTAAAATCAATCTTAATTCTTAACCATATTTACAAATAATTTCAACTACACTTGTAAAGAGTCACTCGAAACCTTCACCGAATCGAGCACACTTAACAACCCGGCAGTTGCAGTAGCTTGCAAGTATGGGCCCAATGGGCTCGAACAATTTGGGCCGGGCATTTAAAGCCCTTACAGGCCTTGAACAAGCTCTTCTTTTTTGTTTCATCCTATGATAAGAAAAAAAGTATACCAATACAAACTGAATTCAGTATTTTTAAATGATTTCCTAGCCCAACAATTGCGTTTCAAGTGCTGCCCAATAGTTTTCATTCTAATTGGAATAAGAACTCAATTGTTTTTTAAAAACTATATTTTATTTGAGAATATATGAAAATAATATTTTTTTAAAAATTTTAATTTTGATATTAATAACACATCAAAATTATTTAAAATAATAATATTTTTAAACACAAAAACAAATAGACTCGTCATCATCTTCTTACTAGGCGTGTTGCTGTGCAGTAATAAGACATAGAAGAAAGCAAGACAAATTAAGGATTGCCACCATTCGAGAGTTCATAGATGAAAATGTATAATAACAATAAGGAAATAATAAAAAGAAATCAAGGAATTCCTTTTTACGAGGTTGTTCGTCCTGCGACAACCTGGCGTGCATTCCTTGTAAAAACATGGGACAATTATGATTTTACTCGTTCACCACGACTCACAAAATACGTTTTCAAGGGATGAGATTTACTCGAATTCATAAGCAAAAATATCTCAAACTCTTATAATATAATATGATTTCCAAAGTCATGACGTGATAGTAGAGGATCCGCGATCCGCACAGTAGTTCTCGAGTTCGAGTCAAGGCGTGCGTTCCTTGTAAAAACATGGGACAATCATGATTTTACTCGTTCACCACGACTCACAAAATACGTTTTCAAGGGATGAGATTTACTCGAATTCATAAGCAAAAATATATCTCAAACTCTTATAATATAATATGATTGCCAACATGAAGAACCGCCAGTTGAATTACAAATGAGGTGAGACAGGGGACTTGCATAACCTTAATATTTGTTTAGAAGTATGGTTTGATGTTATTTAAAAAAAATCGTTCAAAAATATATCAAAATGATATTATTTTTACTTTTTAAAAACTATCTTTGATATCAACATATTAAAATGATATAAAAAACAAAAAATAATTTAATTTAAAGTAATTTTTTTTAAAAACATTTTTTTTATACGGAGTGTCAAACAAAGCCGCTAGGTAGCATCATTTTAATTAAAAATACATTGATTGAATAAGATCAAAACTAATTAGTTCTAGTAAAGCAAGCAGGCAGACATTACTTCAATTTTGGGTGTGTTTGGCATTGTTTTTGCTTTTGCGATTGAGGTTGAAAAAAAACAATTTCAAAAAAAGCGCTTTTACTATGGTTCAAAATAAGCAGTGAAGTGTTTGGTTAAAACTGTGGTTGAGTTGGAGGTTGAAAAAAAAACAGTTTTGGGTGTTTAGTTACCAAGCTTTTCATATTGCTTTTAACTTGTGAAATTACTTTAAAGGGTATATATATATATATATATATATATATATATATATATATATATATATATATATTTTTTAAAATATTGTAAATTTAATGATTTTAATAATATAATGTAATTAATAATTCATGAAAAAACAAATATTATTTTTTTATTCTCCCATCAAACTACTTTCAATTTCAACACGAACAGATATTTCCCTTCCATTAGGACTGATCAGTATCTACACATTTTTTATTTTTTTTAAAATATATATTTTAAAAAACCGGGCTGGGCCGAGGGCAGCCCAACCAAATTGGGCCTAAGCACAACTTTGCTGGACTTGGGCTGGGCCGAGTGCAGCCCAGCCAAAGCCCAGCTTCAATTGTGATGAAGTGAAACGGTGCGCTGCACTGTGCGTCTTCTTCGCGTGACAGTGCAGCGCACCTGTGCACGTGAATTATTTCACGTGCACAGTAGCTTTCCGACCGACCACGACGAGAGCTTCAACGGACGATACCTACGGGTAGAGGAAGCCGAGGTGGTTCTTCCTGTGGTGGTGGCGTCTAAAATGGTGGCCTGAGGCAGCGTTGGAAGGTTGCGGTACTGTTCACCGACCACGACGAGAGCTTCAACGGAGGATACCGACGGGTAGAGGAGGCCGAGGTGGTTCTTCCTGTGGTGGTTTCATCGTAAATGGTGGCCTGTGGTGGCCGTAGTCAACGATGAAAGCTCCCGGCTTCCATGGCTGTTTTGGAGAGAGAGAGAGAGAGAGCCATGCATAGCCAAAGAACTTGTCACAGTTTCTGCTTTTCATATTACGATGATCAAATTCCAATTTTTCCTTCATTTTTCTAGTCATTTTTCTTCATCAGACATGGCGAAGAGGCTTCATTTTTCTTCTCTTCATCACGCGGGGTAGACATGCAAAATATAAATTAAACACACTGATACAAGAAAAGCCGTTTCAATCTCGCACTTGCGATGCAAGAAAAGCAACAAATTTGTGCTTTTCTTGCATCGCCGTTTGAAAGCAAAATATACGTGGGACCCATACCACAAACCACAGTTTGTTACAAAACCAAAACACTAGATTGTGGTATCGTGGATCGCACCACAATGCCTAAACATGCACTTTGTTTCTACTGATCTTTTACATTTTACAAATTAAAAAAGCAGAAAAGTGGTTCATGGCAGGCATGACAATATATATATATTTCATCACATATAAACCCTACACTTCTAGTGATCCCTTTCTGTTCAACCTATATAAGTGAAAGTCTTTCTCTCTTCTCCTTCGTCTTCCTGCATTTCACACCTGCCACCCACTACAGATCATTATATATATAGAGAGAGAGAGAGAGAGGAGGTTAGGGGTGCTTATAAATCTAAGAGTTTCAGCTTGGAACACTCTCTTATGAATTAGTATTATTGTATTGTTTGGACCACTGGGGGTTGGTATACTGAATATCTCAGAAAAATTGCACATCTCTCTCTCTCTCTCTCTCTCGATATATATATATATATACACACACACACCCGATAATGAGCTTAATTTCCTGTAATAATAAATACTATTGTTTTTAATTGAAAAAGAAAACATCTGAGTCATCTTTTACCCCTCATGATCTTTCTTTTTTTCATCGGGATGATCTTGGAAAAACGTTGTGGCATTTATCTATCTATCTATATAAAAGTAATTATTATTGATTATGATCTCTTCTTCAATTCAAACTCAAGATTACTTAGCTTAAGAAAATAAATTATAAATCCAAAAGAACATGAGCAATTTGTGCTCTGAGAGAGATAAAGTAAACATAAAATAAGAAATATGTCAATTACATGATAAAAATCGACAAAGAAAATGAAAAATCAGATTCAAACATCCCACCACCAGTCCACAAAGTAGACGGTGATTCTTCAAAAGCAGGAATCACTAGTAACCAAGGAGTTCTAGCAAAGAAAAAACATGGCCTTGGAGTTTGGAACTGGACATTTTGTCATGGTTTTTTTGCCAAGAACAGGAACATGATAGATGGCTTTCATGTACTTCATATAGCTAGCTTCTGAATTTAGCTGGTGTTCATGACGTATGTTTATACATTTTTCTGACAAAAGTTAAAAACCCAACAGAGAAAGAGATTTTGACGCGTATTACAAAGGCCATTTTGAAATGCATCGATCATCGCAAGAATTGAAATCATGCACAGTACTGATGGAAGAAGAAAGTAAAAATGTTGCATGGCATGGCATGGATTTCTATGATCAATCTACCTTTCCTTTTCCATGCAACTGTTTTCACTATATTTTTACCCTAAAGCTGCATAGAACAAATCAATTTACTCTAGTTGTAACTGATGATCCAAGATATCAAAATCTTCCACAATAATGTGTAGACATCATTATATTCTGGATCGAGTTCGATCCCAGTGCTTTCTCATTTGTCTATTTCACAAAAAACAAAACACAATTGAACAAGAATATATTATGCCATCTGCAGTTCAAGTCCTGTGTTTTTCCAGAGGATAAACCCAGCTTGAGCACCTGAATCAAGATTTAATTAGCCATTAATTATATAAATCTATGATCTGGAAAGGGAATAAATTGCATAGAAGATAATCAAGTGTTTTGATTGCGTCAACAAGAAGAAAGGATGTGAAAAGATAGCAGAAGTAGAAAGATACCTCTCTTTTAGTAAAGAAACTGGCCATGGGAATCAAATACTAGAGAATATATCCACTGCATGCTATTCTTAGCTTCAAATCTTTAGTGCAGCTGCTTGTCTTCCACTAAAATGTCAATGGATATATTCTATGATATATATATATATATATATATATATATATATATATATATAAATATATATATTTATATAATGAACTAGAAATTAAACATCGGTAAGGGCAAGGCAGCAGAGATCTATCTATCTATCTACACAACTCGATGTATTTATAATCTATTTACATGACTGCAGATCCAATTACCCCCATCAAGCAATAACATATAAAAAAAAAGAGTGCAGGCCTTGTTCTTCAAAAGGGTTTTGGTATTTCAAGTTCTGCAGGCTCAATTTTTGACAGAATTTCTTTTATTTGCACCTCTCTGCAAGAGTGAAGAAAGTTGATCATCACATGCATGCCATTACTTCACTAAACTAATTAAAAAACAGGGAGATGGCTGAAAAGATAAGATTGAAAGAATAATATATTGGTACATGTGCAGAGAGAGAGAGAGAGAGAGAGGAACCCTAGCTAGCTACTGCTCAAGAAGAGAATTGCAGAACACACCCACACCCAGTTTCCTTTGAAACAACATTTGAACATGTGAAAATCCTTCTATCCAATGATTATAAGACACCAAAAGGTTAATTGGAAAGGGAGAGAGAGGAGAACTGACAAAATCTCATAGCCTCATGATAACCTAAGTTGAAAAACATAAGTAATAATTGAATAGTAATTTGGATCATACATGCTTAGAACAAGAACGTAATGATGGAAATTTATGTGTCTACCCATCTGATCTCAAGACAGTCAAAATGGCTCATCATTACACCAATCAGTTACTAATTAGTCAACAACCTAGATCTATGTCGAAATTTACTAAAACATCGAATTAAATTAGAGAAAATCTGAAAAAATACCAAAATCAAATAGGAAAAAAAAACTTCATATCACCTCCATATCTTGAAATTTTGATGATGATCAATATGGAAGCAGTAATTGAGGGGAATGAAGCCTGGTCCGAGGACATATTCACCAAGAGATATGGTGGCCAGGCCTTGAACCAGACAACATTCCCCACAAAAATTAAGCTTCCCAGCTTGGTATCTAGCTGCCATCTCCTAATTCTTGGCAAGCTTTCTCTCTTTTCTTGATCATGAACAAGTTATCAAGAAATGTAGCTATAAAGGGATGAAACAGAAGTGGATGAATAAGGGTTTTGTGACAAAACAACAAACATGATGATGGAGATAATCATTTAGTTTTATTGGAAAGAAGAGAAAAAGGCCCCAAAAAAGAGAGGAGGGAGAGAGTATGGGGTCTGGCCGTCCATGATCGAGTTATGGTCATTTTTCTTGAACCCAGCTGTATAAAAATTTGGTTTTCTCCCTTTAGTCTGCTGTCTACTAAATAATACAACAAAACAATAAGAAAATTACTTTGGCAACACAATCCCTTCGACCTCTACCCTTAGATTTTCCCCATCATGACTCACAGAGATGTCATCCTCTCTCTCTCTCTCTCTCTCTCTCTCTCTCTCTGTGTACGAATATATATATATATATATATATATATATATATATATATATATATATATATATATATATAAGTGCTTCCTTTAAGGAAATAAAAACGGTAAAATGAAAATCAAAGCATAGACAAGACTGTTCATGACTGCCTGTTAAGTCATGTTATGTACCATGAATCAGATTCCAAGCAGTAACAGTTCTTACAACAGGAACCCCGTACAATAAATTAATATATTTCATTTATTTTCCTTTACGGCTGGTGGGTTTTATTGCCTTGTGAGGTTTGAATGCACGAATAATATTCCAGATATATATATATTTTTTATTCTAAAATCTGATCAAAGAAAATAAAAAAAAATTCGTGAAATCCAGCAAATCCAAAATACGTAGTGATATAGTGTAAGTACAGTTATTGTTTCACAAATGACAGTTTGGCCGAGTGGTCTAAGGCGCCAGATTTAGGCTCTGGTCCGAAAGGGCGTGGGTTCAAATCCCACAGCTGTCACTTTTCACATTTTATTTTGTTTTTATCTTTTGTTTAATGTGGTCCCTTTAACCTTTATTTTATTAATATTCTGAATCCGCCCTTGCATTCACGATTTCTTAAGATTCGATCCCCTCTTTCCATTTCCAATTAATTTTATCTTTTTCATAAAAGGGAAAAGGAAAACATATGAACTATTCAAGGTAAAGAAACCATGATTTGTTTTTAATAAAATTCATGAATTATTTAACACGAAATATAATTTCTAGTATATTTAATAACTTTTTAATTGTACACATGCTCTAAATTAACACGAAAATTGCAGTCATTTAAGAGATCACATTTGTTTTTAACATTTATGTAAAATAAAAAAATAGAATAATGAAAAAAATTCCATTAGTAATTTATTATTTTTTCTTATTACTATTCAAGGCCACTAACTCTTAGTGATTCAACAATTTAATAAACTCACAAGTTAATTAATTGACTCAACAACTCAACAAGTTAATTTTATATATATATATAAAAAGCAATGTCATTTTAATTAATTAATTGACTCAACAACTCACAAGTTAATTTAATAAACTAATTTGATAACTTAAATATTTTTTAAATTAATTTTCAAATTATCATCAAATAATAACTATATATATATATCCACAGATTATCAAAATGTTGACTCAACAACTCACAAGTTAATTTAATAAACTAATTTGATAACTTAAATATTTTTTAAATTATTTTTCAAATTATCATCAAATAATAACTATATATATATATATCCACAGATTATCAAAATGTCCAGGCTCAACATTGAATCATAACCACACAAAAAAAAGGTACATAGCTAGCAACCACCTATTACACAACTGTTTCAACTGTTTCTTCTTCCTTCTCGCTACTGATCTCTGCAAGAAAGCAACCTACAGGGAGTAACATGGCATTCTCGATCTCCACTCCGACAGCCTATTTCAGCTGTTTCAACTCTTCAAACCAATCTTCCCTTCCATCTTTGCCTTTCAAGCCACTCAAACTCCCTCCATTCTGGCCTTGGCAGAAGGTGAAGATGGGCCCACTGACTGTCTCTCCGATGGGTTTTGGGACATGGGCATGGGGCAACCAGCTTTTATGGGGGTACCAAGAATCAATGGACACTGATCTCCAGCAAACTTTTAACCTGGCTGTTGACAATGGTATCAATCTCTTTGACACTGCTGATTCTTATGGGACTGGCAGGTTAAATGGCAAGAGTGAAAAGCTTCTTGGCAAATTCATACAAGAATTCCCAGGTTGGTATCTTTCGTGGTTTCATTTACTTCATTACAGGTCGGTATCCACTTGATTCTCTGGACTTAATGAACAAATACTGCTAAATCTTAACTATTGCCCCCTTTGTGAGTGTCATCCCTGCAAAAAGATAGGGAGAGATTGTGTTTTGGGTGTCACAAATTCTTCACTAATTGCATTCATGCCTTAATTCTCAGGAAAACAGATGCGAAATGACATTGTGATTGCTACAAAGTTTGCAGCATACCCTTGGCGCCTGACACCGGGGCAGTTTGTGAAAGCTTGCAAGTAAACATCCCTAACTATTCTGTTTTCTTTCTCATGTAGTAGTGTGCGTGCTTTCTCTCTGTTTTTTTTTCAAAAAACTTTACTGCATGCTGTCCTGAAGACATCTAGCTTTATCATGTTCAATATGAACTTCAATGGCTTTGAATGGTTTTTCAGGGCGTCATTGGAGAGGCTGCAGGTTGAGCAGATAGGCATAGGTCAATTACACTGGTCTACTGCAAACTATGCTCCTCCACAAGAGCTAGCTCTCTGGGATGGTTTAGTTGCAATGTATGAGCAGGTTACCATTACTTATTATCAAAGGGATTTCAGCTACTAGATATGCGTGTTGACTTGCACGAACCTGTCCAGGATTGCAGTTGAAATCTGAATAATATCGAAGCAAATATGTTTTAGTCCATATGCAAGACATAGACATTACTAATAATCATCACACGATATGCATTAACCTTCATTGGCTTTACCTTCATTCAAGAACTAATATTTGCGAAAGAACTTGCTTTTTAACTGCTCAAATTATAAAGAAGAGATGATAAAAATGTTATCTTTCTTTCCTTTTTACCCATTTTCATCAACATTAAGTATCCGTTTTTCCTTTCTTTGGTTTTTTTTCATACACATAAGTTTCCCTATAATTTCTTGATCTGCGAGATTTCCTTTGTAAATCCAAATGGTTTAAACTCATCAAAGGTGTTATTTAGGGTTTAGTTCGTGCTGTTGGAGTGAGCAATTATGGCCCAAAGCAGCTCATAAAGATCCATGATTACCTTAAAGCCCGTGGAGTGCCCCTTTGCTCAGCACAGGTACTTACACGCACAAAATGTCAGGACTTTAGAAGTGCAGGTTAGCTGCACTAAACAGTAAGTTTTTCATCTATATATAGCACCATCAAGCTCATATTGTCACGAAACCAACCACTAGGTACAATTTTCTTTGCTGAGCATGGGAGAAGATCAGATGGAGATCAAGAAGGTTTGTGACTCTCTGGGAATCCGGTTGATTGCTTATAGTCCTTTAGGACTCGGAATGCTTACCGGGAAATATACATCGTCCAGACTTCCACTTGGGCCTCGGTACTGAGATTTGTGAACTTGCTACTTTAAATGTGTGATGAGAGGAGGTTGCTTTCGTCATTGCTTATTGACTGCTTGGCTCATAATAGTGATCTTTTCTTCTGTAGGGCCTTCTTATTCAGGCAAATTCTTCCAGGACTGGAACCTTTGTTGAATTCCCTAGGAGAAATTGCACAGAGAAGGGGTAAAACTCTGCCACAGGTGAAGTTCATTTTTCTATTGTTGCTTCTTGTTTGTGCCTATTGAGAAATTTACAGTCCTGGGCCAGTGTTTCTTTTCTAAAAGACCATTAGTGAGTAAGCTATGGGTAGAGGATAATATCTGTGCAAATTTACGAAGCATGAACTTCTTTAGTTCAGAGAAGGCCAGAATCCAATGCATTATTAAATCAAGATAATCTTGCTTTGTTTTCAAGTTTCAGCAGTACACATGTTGTTGAGAACATAAATGAAAAAAAAAAATGATGAGATAAGAACGCAATCCATAAGCTTCTTATTTAAGTAACCGATGCCTCCTAAGTCTCTTAAATCAGGCATATATTGTAGTTTCAGATGTTTTTCTGTCAGTTGAGTTCATCTGGCTTTTAGCAGCAGACATTCCAAAGCATCAATGTGTTACTAATTTAGGATATTATGTTAGCAGGTTGCTATAAACTGGTGCATCTGCAAAGGTGCTATTCCAATTCCTGGAATTAAGACAGTAAAACAAGCAGAGGAAAACTTGGGTGCCCTTGGTTGGCGCTTGAGTTCAGATGAGTTGCTTCAATTGGAATATGCAGCAAGCGAGTCTCCTCAGAAAATGATCCAAAACATTTTTCAGACAAGGTAAGCATTGCAATGAACCTCACGGTTGTTTTTTTCAAATTTTCCTTAGAAAGAAAGTTCTATGACCAAATCATGAGTAACCACAGATGACTTGGGGATAAAAAAACCAATGTACTGGAAATCCTTGTGACAAAAATTAAAGGTGTGGACAAAGCAGAAGTCGAAAACCAGGTTGAAATCCTCTGTTATGAGAACTTATAACATGAGGGAAAGCTGACATGGGTTGCAAAGAGACTAAATGGAGCAAAACAAGAAGCTGCATCTCCTCATTTGAGGATGCTGATGCTGATAATTACAACTGAACAAGATTTGATTTTTCTCAGTGTTTTTCTTTGTTTTCAATGAGCATGTATATTTATAATGATTGAAAGAAGATTGTCCAATTCATTCCGGAGCACATATTTTGAGAGAAATTGTTATAACCCCTACAATTTCCAGTTGATCTTGAATTGTTGTAGTTCTGAGAAATAGTAAAGGGTGTATCGTTATGTATCTCAGAAAATTATGTTGAAATGTTGTATCACGAAAGCTCCAGGTGGGGGCTGAAACAAAAGAGAAGAGCACCAAGAGCAAAAGTTCTAGTTGTAACTTGTGTATGAAATGCCATCTGTTTGCAAACAATCAATGCTTCCAGACAGGCTAATGGTCAGTCCATCCAAAGATTAACCAAATAATTTTCCAAAAATAAAAAGGTTGATAACGGACAACAGTTTCTTTAAATCAGACATGGGAAGAAACTACTGCCAAAATTCTGCAGAATTGCTGGCTTTAGACCAATGTAATCGAAAATAAGGTTGTTACTAAACTAATTAGAGAGCCTTCCTTTAACAAGCTTGCTGGGATTCCAAATTTTCCTCTCTTGTGCTTCTTTGTTTCTTCTTCTTACTTGAACCGCTAATCCCATTCCGGTCTAGTTTCTCCTCGAGAAATTTTGCATACAACAACGTTGGCTATCTAAACATCAACAACATAAATTATCATTAGACAAAGTGTGTTTCCTAAAACAGAAGCATTGCTGTGAATTACATCACCTTTTCTTGAGTGCTATGGTCATCTTTGTTGATTGGAACAAACTCAGGATTAACGCTGAATTCTTGAACCATCCAATCAGTTTCAGTTCCTTGGGGTGGGCTTCCTTGATAGAAATTCAGAGTCTTTACATAACCAACAATTTTATTCATCCACATGACCGGATCTGTGCCTTCAGGGTCAGTTGCATAATAGCCATTCTCTGTTAAGATAACGTCATCGTCTTTGCTCCTGGTCGAAAAGAATAACCACTCGTTGTCCACCCCCCATTTAAAATCATCTACAGGGTAATTACAAAAGTTAGATTTTGAAGTATATAACTTAATCATGTAATGCAGATAGTGTAGAGTTCATACATGGAGGTGACCTAATATATATATATTTCACCTAGGTGACCCGAGTAGAGTTATGGTAATGTCAAATAACTTGTTTACGATAAAGATTCACAACTTTAGACCATTTTTCTCTCTCGAGATTCTAATCCTGTTTTGAAAACAGACTATTAAAAGAAAATTCTATGATCCCTTTTGAAAATTTCTATTCCTTAGATTCGGCTGCATCAATGCTGATGTTGCAACTAAGTAAGAGTGGAAGCATGTGGTATAATGGAGCAAAAGTTGGACAAAAAAAAGATGTTCATGTGTCAAAAAAAACAAATTGAAAAAAAAAAAGGGAAGAGACAAACCTAAGGGGAGTTTATCAGGGCTTGATGCATATACATCAGTGGTGGGAATAATATCAAGAGGAAGTTGTTGACCCAGAATTTTTTTCTTCAAATAATGAACTATTAGATCATCATCATTAGGGCAAAATCTGTAGCCAGGAGGGAAAATTCCAAGCTTGAGCACCACTTGCCGCCATAGTGATAATTAGACAAGCTGTAGAGAACAACTGCAATTCTAATAAGAAAGAATGAAATACTAGTCAATGGAGACAATGATTTGTGCATGATAGGGTAGTTCAATGGAGATAATGATTTGTGCATGGTAGGGTAGTGTGTGTGTGAGAGAGAGAGAGAGAGATTGGAGGTTGAATCGAGTCCAATTTGTGCTAACAAGATCATTAAAAATCCTGATGCTACAATTCAGTATTTTTCCTATTAAAACTCAATCAGTGCCAACAAGGATTTCATGCCGCTGGACTTGCAGAAATTGAAGGATTATGCGGATCTGCTATTGATAGATTACATGGATGGGGATGGAATAGCACAAACTTGTATGGTTTATTGTAATATGTTATATCAAAGAGAAAGATCATTAAAAATAAAAATTACAACTTTTTAATTCGATCATTAACTGCATGCTTTGTAGTGCATTCACTGCACGAATTTTCTTAAATTAGGCTAAGAAGATCTTGTTTTGTACTTCGACCAGCACCCGGAATAGAGCAGTTCCCATAAAGCTAGAGAAGATGAGTGATCTTGGAGTAGATGGTCTAGTTTGAACCTCCATGCCCATATTTGTTTTTAAGAAAATCTGTACAGTGGAGAGAATTCTGATTTTGAGACTTCATACATTAAAAACATTCTTTTGACTGAAAGCAACAGGGATGGCGGCTCAAGATTAGTCTCATGAAAATCCCGTGGAAGAACTCTTACATGGAACTTTATATTTAGCTTGTCATAAAAAAAATCCTGCTTGGTGGCTCAGCAATTCTGAATAAATTGTATTCCTGGCCAAGCAATGAACCGGTCTGTTTCTTATCGAAAGCCTCATCACTTAGTTAACAGTAAGAAAGTGTGTATCAAATTGGTGTTGAACATTAACAAACACAAAAATTTGGAAGCTGAAATGGATAAAAGCTGCTGGTGCCGGCTATGATACATACAGAGCTATCATTTTTCTGATGGAACTCAGATCTCAATGACCAAGTAGCTACAAAATCAAGCCACCTAAATTTCATTTTCTTTAATCATACAGAACATTCCCTTTTATCAGATTAAGTGATATCGGCCACATTATCTAAAATCATTTGTGTCGAGCTAGGAGCGCGCATTCAAAATAAAGATCAGTACAAAAATATTCTTAAACCAAATATTCATAAATGTATTGTAGCATCAATCTAGCTACAAACATGAAATTCATGAACCCTAACCAGAAAAATGTTTGATACCAACATAATCAAAGATGAACATCCAATAACCTAATAGGAAATACAGGATCCACACCTCCTGATCAACAGTCTACTTAATCTTCTTCTTTGGCCTCAACTGCAAGGCAAAACGAGATAATGGGCTGTTTTTAGTATAAAAGTAGAGGAGCTGTGTAGTACTAAAATATAAGCATAAGAGGCATTTGACAATTGTGCTGAGATGATTTACCTGGTTGCTGTGGCCACACTTCTTCTTCCTGCAGTTGACAGCACGAGGATGGAGGCGAGCATAACACCTGTACAGCAAATTATTCAACGGTCAGAATTATGCCTGCTATCACGACAAAATACAATATGCATTATACAGATCCGCACATAAAGATAAATTCCGAGGCCAAGACATCCAATACCACAGCTGCTTAACATGCTGCATGCCTAATTATGGTTAAGATGCACTGAGCTTCTTAGGAAATTTTTCACATGTTTGTTCACTACTTAAAATGCCGGGCATTCAAGTTGTTTGGTTTCTTGAATGGGAAATTGTTTAGATGTATAATGACTTCTAGTGAATGATCAACATTGTTAGTGTAGAAACAAATGAAGAGTTTTAGGACAATTGAACTTACTTGCGGCAAATCATCTTTTCCTGGTTATATTTCCTGGCCAAAGCCATCAAAGATGGCTCAATAATGCCACCTCGAAGCCTCAGAACCAGATGCAGTGTTGACTCTGCACGAATAAAAAGATTTGAATCAAACAGCCATTACAGCACCATCACACAAAACACGTCCAATTATGGACCATATTCACATTCATTTGATTGGTCTAGGAGAAAAAAAACCCAGCAAGTTAAGAGCCTTTCATCACAATATTTCACATGAATTTATATAATGCAATGTTATATGACAAGGTAACTTTTTTCAACCAATCCTTAAGATTTCTACGATATGACAGTTAAAATTATAATAAATCAGCGGAATTATATTTATTGAATCACAAAAGGTTCATTTAAACATAATTTAGAAAGGGCCAAAATCCAAATTAATAAAAACACCAAGCCCATCTAAGAGTTTTAATTCTTTTTTGGCAAAGCTATAAACTGTTCTTTTTATCATTAAGATTCTATACAATACAATCATCATAACCATAATTATTCAACAAGAGTCCACTCTTTGTATTGCAAATGAAAGGTAAATGAAACAAAATCAAATTGACTGTTGTTTCATTTCAATTATATTTTCAACAAAGATTTTAATGAAACATAATTGCAAACCTTTATCTTTTACCATTAAAACTCTCCAAAATATGGACATGAACCACAAATCTACAGCTAAATCAGCCCTTAAATCACAAAACTTCAGTTTTACCATGATTGAGCATAAGGAAGAGCTCAACTAGACTAAAGCACATACTTTTCAACTAAACCCAACAAAAAAAGTAAGCTTGTTATTCAAGAAACTAACCCTTCTGGATATTGTAATCAGCAAGAGTACGTCCATCTTCCAGCTGCTTCCCAGCAAAGATCAGTCTCTGCTGATCAGGGGGGATTCCTTCCTTATCCTGGATTTTGGCTTTGACATTGTCAATAGTATCACTAGATTCGACCTCAAGAGTGATGGTCTTGCCAGTTAGGGTTTTCACAAAGATCTGCATTCTGCCAAATTTGAGGCCACCTTAAGAGCCGCTTTCTTTATATAGTGGCGGTCAGTGGCAACTAGGGTTTCTCTTCTATTTTGAGGTGGTGTTTGTTTTTGAGGATTGTCATATACTAAACGAGAACAAGCCTCGTTTTTTAATGTCATGATGATATCATCAAAGTTTAATTAATTCATGTATATCTCAATTTGTAAACTACGTGTGCTTGTATTATTTTTTTATTTAAAAATATATTAAAATAATATATTTTTTATTTAATATTTCAAAATTATTAAAAGAAACAAAAATATTAATTTAAAAAAATAATATAAAAAAAATCAAACTCGTCCAAGCTAAAATTTAAAAGAAATAAAGTTTCTTATAAACTATACAAAATATTCAAACAAATCACGAAAACTAACTCTTAAAGTTTCCTGTCTACGTGGACTTGAAAGAGAAACAACCAATCACAGCTTTCTAAACTCTCTCAGCGAGACCCACTCATTGTAATGATACACGTGTATCTCTCTCCGCGCAGTTTGTAACGCCACCTCATCAAAGAAAAAACCCAAAACCCAAACTCTGTATTCTTCAACTACCATCAGCCCTGATCATCAGAGAATCACCGGTGCTTCAAACAATCAAACGGCTAGAAATAAATCACTAACACTTTCCATGGCTACTTCATCTCTCACCTTCTCCACTTCCCTGCCAAAATTTTGCAGACCCTCCTCCATCTCTATAACCTCACCACCACAGGTATCAGTCTATTTCAAGAAACTCAATAGCTCTATCAGCTCTGCTTTAAAGATATCAAGAAGAACAACAACAAGGGCATCATCCATGGCTTCTTCTGGGATCACCACCATTGATCAGAATAACAAGAAGGTAGTGGAAGTGTTTTATACAGAGGAGGGTTTGGCTGTGTCTCTTGCAAAATACACTGCTGACTTATCTGATAAGTTTGCCAAGGAAAGAGGGCTTTCACTGTTGTTGTATCTGGTGGTTCTCTCATCAAGTCTCTCAGGTATTTGTCACTGTAGTCTTACTTAAATTTTATGTTCATTAATGGATTGGTGATGATGGGTTCTTGATGGTTTGTGATCTTGTTGCCGGGTTCAGGAAATTGGTGGAGGCACCTTATGTGGATTCAATAGATTGGTCAAAATGGCATGTGTTTTGGGTGGATGAGAGAGTTGTTCCTAAAGATCATCCGGACAGTAACTACAAACTTGCTCTTGATGGTTTCCTATCAAAGGTACATTTCACTTTTTTTTCCAGTAACATTGTGGTTTTTGTCTGAAAAGATTACATTGATATCATCAGTCCATGTTACGTGGCCATTCTTCAAGTTATGCTGCACTTAGAATTATGATCTCCACACTGGAAATTACTGTGATGGTTTGAGTTTCTATTGTCTATTCGAATGGTGCCACTTTTTTTTTTATCTCATGTTTAGAAATATGAATGCGTCATTTAGGTGGCCGTTGATTTTGCTGAGAATTCTATTAAAGTCATGTTTTCTGTTATCTGTTTGTCATTATAATAGTAGACATTGGAGATCGTTATTCCACCAAATGAAGAAATGCTGAAAAAATCTGACCATGAAAGTACGATTGCTCTTGCAAATCTAATTCCTATTGAACCAGATAAAACTTTTACGAACTGATTTACAAGACGTAACTGATTTAATACTGGAGCTTACAAGAAGTGATGTTACAGTTCATTACAGTAGCTCCAAATCCTTTCTGTCGTGGATATTAGGATTTTGATGCTGGTTTGTTCCTACTTTAACGAGTGAACCGTTTTCTTCTCCTTCATTTCTTGTAGGTACCAATTCCCCCGGGTAATGTTTATGCCATCAACGATGCCCTGTCAGCTGATGGGTGCTGCGGATGATTATGAAACTTGCCTCAAACATTTGGTTCATACTGGTGTGATTAATATATCTTCACTGAGCGGGTTCCCAAAGTTTGATCTCATGCTTGTGGGAATGGGTCCAGATGGACATGTAGCCTCTCTGTTCCCAGGCCATCCACTCCTCAAGGAAAACCAGAAATGGGTTGCTCACATTACAGATTCTCCAAAACCACCTCCAGAGAGAATCACCTTCACCTTCCCTGTCATCAACTCATCTGCATACATTGCTCTTGTCGTGTGCGGTGCTGGTAAAGCTGGCATAGTGCAGACAGCATTGGGAACGAATCAAAACTCCGAGGTTTTTCCTGTCCAAATGGTTTCACCTGAAGGGGAGTTGAGATGGTTTTTGGACAAAGATGCAGCTTCAAAGCTGTAGGAGAGCAAATGTAGCCTTGCGAAGTTCAACCAAATAAAACTTATGAGTAGCATGGTTGTTTGATTCTGTGTTGTTGATGGTGGATGTGCTACTTGATGTTGTAATCTCAGTGATAGTTGAGGATTAGTGGGGATTTTCTTCTTTTATATGGTCAATTGAAAGACTTGCATTATATGGAATGGCATTACATAGCTTCTTAAAGAGGTTTGTTCTTGGTTGAACTCACGGTTGTATTTCAGATTTTTATTGTAGAACTTGTTGATTCCATAGTTTCTTGTATATCCAGAAAGAGCCGGAGGTCATGGTATTTTATTCTTAAGGCAAATCCAGGCATTTCATTCTTGAGGATAAGATTTCTGGTTCTCTCATTAAGTCATTCAGGTCAATCACTCTCTCCCCTTAATTAAATTAGTCAAATTCAATCATTTTTAGCAGGGGTAAAAGTATAGTTGTCAATTCCGTTCCGTTCCGTTAAAAAACCGAGATGAAACGGCGTCGTTTTTGTCTCGGTTTTGATTCCGGCCCGTTCCGGAAATTCCGGCCAAATTCCGGCTGGAACGTCTCGGTACTGTTCCGGCCTTAAAATCCTCTTTATTTTGATTAACTTGTGATTTTTTTTTTCTAATTTTGAGATTATGTTTGTTTGACTTTGTGTTTATATGGTATAATTTAAAGTTAATTTATCTTGAATTTTAACTATACTTGTTAAATTAATATTTTAATTTTATATATATATATATATATATATATATATAATTATATATGAATAGTACAACCCCGAAACGGCACGCCGAAACGGTCCGAAATCAGAACGTTCTATTCCAATAAAAAGACCGGAACGGCGATCGGAACGGAATGGATAACTTATAGTTTAATATAATAAAAAATTGATAAAAGACGAAAATACTCCAAAAATTCAGAAATTATCAATCAGTTTTTGTGAAAAGACAAAAATACCTCAAGTTTAAGAGTTAAATTTCAGCGCACCGAAAAGTAATTATATCATTACAATACACGATAATCTGTGTTTACTGCTATATTATTTTCTCTGCACGTTTTAGCTTTCTAGTTAACGACAGAAGAGAAGATTCAAGGTTGTTGGCTGCCGAGGAAGAGAAGTAGACGCACAGTTTTTCTACAGGTTGACGGTGGACATCTCTGTTACACTTCAAACTTGATGTACTTTGAATTAAAACTCGTACGCAGCCATGGAAAAAAGAAAGAAACATTCTCATCTTTTCAAGTTTGTTTTCTCTGCTCTGAAAAATCTTCATTCAACTTTTTTTTTTATTGAAAATATAGTTTTTTATATCAGTATATTAAAAAAATAAAAAATATTAATTCAAAATTCAAAAACACAACATCACTTGAATTAGTCATTCATCTTTTGCGTATCGTATCAAACCTTATAGTAAATTGTTAAAACTTAATATTTTGTCTAATTGCGTTGAAATCATATTTTATCATAAATTATAGCTCAATTCAACATCATTTGCTTTAGGTTTCTAGATTCGAGCTTGACTTATTGTAAATGAGTCTATTTGTTTTCAATTTTTGTTAATTTTAATATGTATTTTGTTTATGTTGTTTTTGTTTCTTGCAACATATTTACAGCATAACAATGGATGTGTGTGATAATGAAAGTAAAATTCAACTTCTAGCATTGCCTTTTTGAAAATGTGGTATATTTAAACTTTCTATGCTTGTTTATTTTTACATTTTTAAAAAAAATATTTATTTATTTATTTATTTATTTCAAAATATATTTTTTAGTAATTTTATATTTTTTTAATATATTAATATCAAAAATATTTTATATATATATATATATATATTATTTTTAAATAAAAAAATACTTTAAAAAACAACTACTCGCATTCTAAAATATCATGACATAGTTGCGGTGGAGGAAGGCATAATAATTTATCTTTTGAAAGTTTAGTGATTGTTATTTTTATAAGCTTTTTAAAAATATTTTGATTCTTTGTTATAAAAATAAATATTTTAGTATATTTTAAATAAAAATTACTTTCCATCACTAGATATGTGATTTATTTTCTGTATTTAATTGTTTTTAGTAAAAGAAATCAAATATCTACCATTGATATGTTTTTTGGCCAGAATATTTCAACGTCCAAGAATTTAAGGCCAAACCCTATATATTTTCTGGTCAAATCTTCGTAATAATACGAAGATTTGATCCAAGTCCGACGGCTAGATATAAAAAGCAGGCACCACGTGGTTCCATGGCGGCAACCTCATCGCAAACTTTCTCCACATTTTTCATAGACAAAAACCTCGTTAAAGTATTCCCATAATTATCACAAAATCCAGCGTGGTATTTCTTTCCAAGAAACCATCAAGTACAGGACCGCTTCTGTGGTTTCTGGCACAGAGTTCAACTGTTCAAGAGATTTGTCTGCTGCTGCAAAGCAAAGTTCTCTTCATCATCATTCATGGCTGATCAGAATAACAAGAAGGTTGTGAAGGTGTACGCCACGGAGGAGGATGTGGCTGTTTCTTTGGCCAAATATGTTGCCGATTTGTCGGCTAAATTTGCTAGAGAAAGAGGGTCTTTCACTGTTGTTTTGTCTGGTGGTTATCTCATTGACACCATCAGGTTAGTTACTGATCATTCACTTGATTTGATCATATTCTTATCTGGAATATTGCTGAAAATGTTTAGATTTAACAGCAGAGCACCCTTTGTGCCTCTTTGAATATATGTGATCTAGTTTTTTCGTGAGAGCTAGTTGCGGTGCACCAACGCCAAGTACAACTTTCATGTGTGGTCAAAAGACTAGGATTTTTATGTCAGGATTAGGGGATTTATGAGAATTTTAACTTATGTGATTTCATGTGTGAGTGGAATTTGATCTATAGCTAGCTGATTACTAGTGGGTTTGAAGTCTTTAAAAATTCTGGCAATTTGATGATGGCGTTTTGGGTTTTTGTTTTCAGGAAATTGACATTGCCGCCTTATGTTGATTCGGTAGAGTGGTCAAAATGGCATGTTTTCTGGGTGGATGAGAGAGTTGTTCCGAAGAATCATGTTGACAGTAACTATAAACTTGCTTTTGACGGTTTTCTCTCGAAGGTAATAACATTTTGCTGGTTTTCTCTCAAATTTAATAACATTTTGCTGTGGAATTAGTGATCATACATTTGATGGTGTTGCCTAAATATCAACTGAGGAATCAACTTGAATGCTGTTATGAGAGGGCTTCCATGTTATAACTCTTGATTTTGCAAAAGCAAAGGCAAAGAATTTTTTACTAAAAAAGTGCCAAGGAAACAATCTAAAATGGAGATTGATATTGTTTTAGCTATTTTGCGGAAAGAAGAGAAACAATGCTGATTGATAAGTGAACAAAAGGATGGAATCAGTCAAATAATTTTGAAAAAAGGGCCTTGTTAAAGTGGATTAATCTTGTTATTGAACTGATTGAAGCTGAATTGGAATGATTGTTATCGCTCATTTTCTTGAGTGTTCTTTAGCTGTGATGTTATCATTGTGGATTTCTTCTGGTGCGTGTGAGAGAACTTTCTAATTTTTATTAGTACAACTATACTAATGATAGAACTTTCTAATTTCTATTAGTACAACAATACTAATGATATCTCGAAGGCGCAGAGTCCTTCAATTTTTATGCAGTTGATTTTGAAAAGTTGGTATTTGAAACCTTAAAGGCTCAGAGTCTTTTGTTCATGCTTATTCCACTTCTAATGTTGCTGGTTCCTGTCATTCTTTAAGCAGATAAACCCTGACTTCTTCCTGGTTTTTCATAGGTACCGATTCCCTCTGGCCAGGTTTCTGCCATCAATGATGCCCTGTCAGCTGAAGGCGCAGCTGAGGATTACCAAACTGGTCTCAAGCATTTGGTTGATACCGGAGTGTTAGCCAAATCGTCAGTGACTGGATTCCCGAAGTTTGATCTCATGCTTCTGGGGATGGGTCCAGATGGACATGTAGCCTCTCTGTTCCCTGGGCATCCACTTCTCGAGGAAAAAGTGAAATGGGTTACTCACATTATGGACTCGCCAAAACCACCTCCACAGAGAATTACCTTTACCTTCCCTGTCATCAATTCATCTGCATATATTGCCATGGTGGTGTGCGGCCCTGGTGAAGTTGATGCAGTCTACAAAGCATTGGGAAAGACCGAAAATCCCGTGCTGCTGCCTGTCCAAAGGGTTACACCAGAAGAAGAATTGAAGTGGTTTCTGGACGAAGTTGCGGCATCAAAGCTGCAGGAGTGAAATGTTTCCCTGGCTTTAACTACAATAAGACTACAATAAGACTAGCATCTCGTGTATGTTTCGTTGACCGTGATCTGCGCGTTTACTAATGGCTCTTGTGATATAATCTCAGTGACTGTTGAGGAACAGCAGGGATGCCTTCTTTGTTTCCTGAAAAAAATTTGATGAAATATCGTATGAATCTAGCTTGATGCTTTTTTAGCTAAAAACCATCTTCTCTAGTTCTCCATTTTTCTTGCCTTTTCTCCATTTGGTGGCATTCATCTGCTTCCTTTTCCTCCCTATCGAATTCAAGGTTTGACCATTTAGCATCCAATCTCGGGTTGGAGACGATTCTGTAGCATGAATTGCTTCTTTTTGGAACAGATCAGTCATGCTATTTTTTGAATTGAAAGTTCTTCAGCATATTTGCCTGTTTAGCATTAACCAAAGCCATTGAAAAATGGTTTACAATACAGCTAGCTAGTGCCGATGCACAGCTTCGGACTGGCATGGCAGAGCCACGATCGCAACCGATACTGTGGTTTCGTTTGTCTCATCTGCAGACAACTTAACCTGACAATACAAATTATTGACAGGAAAAAAAAAAGCATTGGTCCCAGAAAAGATGGGTGTGTAAATGGTAGAGCAGTCATGAAAAATGGATCATAAGGAGGAGGAGGCATGATTTACGTAACACCCTCATAGAGTGCTGTCATTGTCTCATGGAAACTGGAGCTCGTTTATTCTCTTGAATCCCTTTCATGATTGTCATAGATGATTGACAAAAGTTTGAAAGTGTAGGTCACATTGCTAGATTGGTTAAAATTTATGTTAATGATGAGCTAAATTATTCTTGAGGTTGCTTTTAAAGTATTTTTCAGTTAGAAATGTATTAAAATGATTTTTTATTATTTTTTTAAAAAATTATTTTTGATATTAGAATATCAAAATGATCTAAAAACACTAATTTTTTAATTTAAAATAAAAAATACAAATTTTAATTTTTAATTTTTAATTTTTTTTCAAAAGTGTTTTTCCAAACACATTTCCAAATACCCAGTAAGGTTTATCTCCGTGCATGCAAGATATTTTTTTCATGTTCATGTTTTTGTCTGCAATTGCTTGCAGCCTCTGCCACTGTGATTGGTGATATTCCAAAATCAAACTTCATTAACCAACGCTTACGTTAAAAAAACATTGTCATCTACCTCGCTTCAATTACTGTCCAATCTCTTATCGACTTTATTTTTGTTTTGTTCTTCTCTTTCTTTTATATACTTTTGATTTCTATAAATATTCCGAAATATATATATAGATTGATAGAACCATAAAACAGGGTGCCCTGCAGGCCAAACAGGCTCTTATAATAAATTATAGCACAAAAAAGTGATTCCTCCCTCCACAGAACTTTTGACCAGGCTAGTTTTGAGCACAATATGCTAGCTGAAACAAAAGGCAAAGGCCTCTCTCTCTCCCTCCCTCTCTCTCTCTATCTTTTCTGAGAGAGACTGGAAAGCAAACATGATCATGATCATGATCATGATCATCGTGGAAGGGAAATCCACTGTCGAGACATAATCATGATCACTGTCTAATCAATCCAATTTGACCCTTTGATTCTCTATTCACAGGGGCGTCCACGCATTCATGATCCCAGCAAATCAGAATGCTAAATGGGGCATGCTGCAAACAATTACAGTTTTTCACTGTAATTTAAAGGTTATTTTTTAAAAAACAAATTGATTTTTTTATTTTAAATTATTTTTTTTAGATATTTTTAAATATTATATAAAAAATATCATTTTAATATATTTTTAAATAAAAATATTTCAAAAACAGCATCAACCATATTTAAAACCAGATAGCAAGTGTTTGTGTTGAGAGTGTGATTGTGATTGTGATTATTTTTAAAAATGATTTTCATTTAAAAATATATTAAAATATTTTTTTAAAAAAATATTTTTGACATCAACAAATAAAAATGATTTAAAATTACCAAAATATTTAATTTAAAATAAAAAAAATATTATTGTTAATAATACTTCTGAAACATAATATCAAACATACTACTGGAGTTGCATCATCCTCTTAGTTTAAATTTATTCCTCTTAGTTTTAAATTTATTATTTATTTTTAAAAAACTTAATATGCTGATATGTAAAAAAAATAATCTAATTTCTGTTGTGGGTATGATGATAATGTTTAATAAAATGGCGTGAATCACATCTGAACTTTACCCATCTCGTCATTGACTTGTTCGATGAAAAAAATAATAAATAAATAAAGCTGTAACTTGAATTTCAAGCAAAGAATTGTAAATTTCAAGCAGGAACAACAACAGTATTAAAGAAGGTGCTCAAGTGGGGTGGGGGGAAAATATATTTTATTTTATTTTATTTTCTGTTTACTAGTAATGAGACATTGCATTCATTGTATCAAACGCAATGATGGTTAATAAATTAATATATTGTTTTCATGTCAATAAATATATTAATACACCATATTCCTCTATCTTACTATTAAATCAGTATTTTTTAAAAAAATATATATATATATATATATATATATATATTTTTAATATATTTCCAATAAAAAATATTTTAAAAAAAACCCACTACCACTCTCAAAAAATACTCTTTATTTTAAAATACGCTGTAGTATTGAATGTATTCGGTGGTAAATAGAAGAAGATAAGATTATTAATTAACAACAAAACAATATAAGATTTGATCGAGGCCCCGCTACAAGAAGATAATGATAATAATAAAAATAGAAAATCAAATATAATTATCATGTAGTTTAAGAAAGGGAAGAGGGCCCACCCTCTACCTTTTTTCAGAGACGACCAGGACTAGTGGTTGGCTGACTTAAAGATACAGAGGGTGTTTGGCGCCGGTTGGCAGGGCATTTTTTTTTAAAAAATATTTTAATATATCATTATAAAATTAAATTTTAAAAAATAAAAAAAACTATTTTATATGTTTTTCAAGTAAAATAATTAACGTATAAATATAATAGTAGTTGTTTAAACAAATATATTTTATTAATAGATATATTATTTTATTTTTCAAAAACACGCCATGCCGCGTTTCTAAACACGCTCAAAACACTACTCTACTACTGCTGCATCAATAAAGGCTGATAAAGATCAATTTACTCTCCTTTTATTTTAAAGTTAATTATAACGGGTCCCTGTAATTTATTAAAAACGATTTATCTATCCTTATGCTATAATAAATAATATATTAAATTAAGTTATTTATATTAATCCATGTTCATATTCATCTCAAATCTTCATTTTCAATATTGTTTTAGCTTTTTTAATATAAATTATCAATCTTAACATTATTATGAATTAATATATATATATATATATATATATATGGCTTAAGATTAAGTAAATAAAGTATTAAGCTAATAAGATAGAGATAAAATTTGTATCAAAACACTTAGAGTTTGGTTTAAAGTTTTAATTTTGATGGTCAAGGAAGCAATGTACTTTCTTAACCATCAAACCAACTCTTTTAAATTTAATCATCATAGGGACTAAAGTAAATAACCCTGAAGTAAAAAAGGACTAATTAATTAGTCATGTTAAACTATAGGGACTAAGCTATCATGGTTAACTCTATATTTTAAGACCCATCTCCTCACTTCGTCTCCACCAGTAGTGTCTAGAGACAGACAAAACAAAGCCTCTCTCTCTCTCTCTCCCCCTCCAACAACTGAAGTGGTTAGTAGTAGTAATTTAGTAAAAGCTAGAAACCCATAAAAAACAGTTAGCTTCCTTTTTGCCCCTCACTCTTCAAAAAATCACGTTCTCAGAAGAAAGAAGCAAACAGCAAACTTGAAAGAAGAAAGGTAATTTCGGTAACTTCACAGATCCCTCCGCGGTCTCCCTCTCGATGTTAATCAGCAGCCACAGTAGTCCAAACGGCGGAATCCAGCTCTCAGGTGGCGGCGGCGGTAGATTCTGGTGGGAAGTTGTGCCAGTGGCGCCGCCGTCGAGAACAGCTTTTGTTTTCACTGCCTTAGCCGGAATCGCCGTGTTCGCCGCCCTGTTCTACACTACCAGTAGGTAATAATATTAGAAGAACAGCAAAAGAAGCCCTATTTTTTTAAAAAAAATATCTAGAAGCAAGGAGTGAAATTATTAAGTAGATGAAAGCTCTAAAACGGAGTCAAACATCGTCGTCTTCGTCAAACTCATCTTCTCCTCCGTCTTCTTCATCGTCGTCATCGTCGTGGATTCATTTGCGTTCGGTTCTCTTTGTAATTAATTCCTCCTCACCGGCTTATTGTTCCTCATCGTCCACTTCTGATCGGTGAGCCCTCCTTTTCTCTCTCTGAAGCACTCTATTTTACTCTTTCTTGATGATTCTAGTGATTTTGTTCTCTTTTGCTTTGTTCAGATCCGATCTTGAAGAAATATTAAGTGTAGATCGTGTTTACAGTCTCTTCTACTACTACTACTACTACTCGCTCGACTTGTTCCATTTCTCTTTGTTTTTTTAGTTACTGCTTCTTAGATGGAATGGGTGTGGCTTTGGCTTGGTTAATTTAGTCAAATTTTAAACTTTTATTATTATTTTCATGGATTTTTTTGACATGGGTTATTGTTAATTTAATGCTTTGCTTGTTTTTTAGTAACAATGGTGTTGATTATTGAGTTGAAAATTGAATGTTTGTTTGTTTTTGGCATTGCATTTCTGGGAATTAGGGTATGGATTTAACTTTATCTTACAGCAGACTTCTCTCATTAGATTATTTATGGTGTTTCTTGCAAAAATTCTATTTTATTTGAATTCTAGATGGGTGCTCTTACAAAATCTTTTTTTTCAAAAATAGGAAACTACCAAAACAAATTGAGCTGTTTGCTGGTGCCCTTTCACTTTTTTTTTATTGGAACTTGTCAAGATTTGTTCTTTTATTGCAGGGGCCGGCTTAAGTCTCCATGGTCTCGAAGGAAGAGAAAACATGCCCTTACTCCTAGGCAATGGAAAAGTTTGTTTACACCAGATGGTAAACTCCGTGATGGCGGAGTCAAGTTTTTGAAGAAAGTTCGAAGCGGAGTGAGTTATCATTCATTCCAATCACAATTTGTGTTTTTCTATGGCAGTTTCATGGGAATATTTATCTCTTATGTTTCTCTTGTAGGGTATTGATCCAAGTATTAGAGATGAAGTCTGGCCATTCCTCCTTGGAGTGTAAGCATATTGAACCTTATTTTACTGTCATATATGTTTTTATCTGCTGCTGCTGTCTCATCTCCTAGGATAGATCCTGAATGTGGTCTTCTGAATTTGGCATACTTGGGAAAGGATTTTTAATCATCTTTAATTCACACTATGAATTGGTGTTCAATTTTGTTGAAATTTGTGTTTTTGCATTTTACATTAGAATCATTGTGTACTACTTCCTGCTCATCTACCAAGTTTTGGTCAAAGATATCCATGCACATCTTCCAGTGTGGTCCTTGCAACCTTTTCATCAATGTAGCCACATTGTTTGTTGAGAGTTCCACTGAAATACCACATCAGAATCAAGGAGAAGTTGAATGACCAGAGTAGAGGATTTGAGAGTTTCGAGACCTTTTCCCTGAATTGGGTAGCTGGGAGAACATTGCTACATTTAAACAGTGAAATTGTGAAATCTATGCTTTTGTAGAATCTCTTTTTCCTATTTATTTTTGGCATTTATTTTGTATCTGTTAAATCATTGAGCTGGAAATGCTATTTGTTAGTTTACATCTCCATATCCTCTTTCTCGATGCAGTTTTGTTCTCTCGTTCTAGAACCTTAACCTTGAATCTCTTTTAAGAGTCCTGTACTAGCCAATGCTGGTTTATATTGTTACATTGTTCCCGACATCACCTACATGAGTGGTCTTGTTTTCTGTAAACAGATATGACTTGAATAGCACCTCAGAAGAAAGAGCGATTATAAGAACCCAAAAAAGGTACTGTCAACACTCTCAAACTTATAGATTCAGACTAGTGAGCTATTTTGATCACAAATGATTTGATTGGTGGTATTGAGCCCTAAACTTAAAGCCTTTTCTGTCTTCCTTTGACTTCTATTCTCATGGTTTGTTTCTTAACAATCTTTGGCTGCAGAAAGGAATATGAGAAACTTCGCAGACAGTGCCGACAGCTTCTCAAACGAAGCAATGATTGCTCCAAAGGAACCAGTGAGACAAGCTGTATCGAGGACAGTGGAAGTGTTTGCTCAAGACTCTGACTCTTCAAGTTATGAAGATGTAGTTAGTGCCAGGGAATCTCTTTCCAGTGAGGAAAGGAGTCCTGATGTTGAAGACTCTGATGACCCCTCCAGTGCACTGTTGGAAGGGTGATGATGGTTCAGGACAGACCACAAACACTGATGCCTCTGCACTAAACACTGAGTCTTCTGACTCAGACTCTTCTGAAGACCCTGAGGTCATCCAGGCTTCCTCCTCTTCAGAGGGCAGGGAAGAGAATGATCCTGATGTGCCTTTGAAAGATTATATTTCTCCCTCAAGGACTGATCTCCATCCAAACCAGTGCACCGGTGAAAATTTTGCCACATGGCAGCGGATCATTCGTGTTGATGCAGTGCGAGCCAATGCTGAATGGATTCCATATTCTCCGACTCAGGCAACAGTTTCAGAGTGTAGAGCACGCCGTGCTGCAGACGCAGTTGGGTTGAAGGACTATGATTTCCTGGAACCCTGTGGAATTTTCCATGCTGCAAGACTAGTTGCTATTCTTGAAGCCTATGCAGTCTATGACCCTGAAATTGGGTATTGCCAGGGCATGAGTGATCTACTTTCTCCAATAATTGCAGCGATCACGGAGGATCACGAGGCTTTCTGGTGTTTTGTGGGTTTCATGAGGAAGGCTAGGCATAATTTTAGGCTTGATGAAATGGGGATCCGAAGGCAACTCAGTATTGTTTCCAAGATTATCAAATGCAAAGACTCCCACCTCTACAGGCACTTGGAGAAGCTCCAGGCTGAGGATTGCTTTTTTGTTTATAGGATGGTAGTGGTGCTGTTCAGGAGAGAATTGACATTTGAACAGACAATTTGCCTGTGGGAGGTGATGTGGGCAGATCAGGCAGCAATAAGGGCTGGAATCGGAAAGTCTGCTTGGAGCAGGATGAGGCAGAGAGCGCCACCAACAGAGGATTTATTGCTTTATGCTATTGCAGCTTCTGTATTACAGAAAAGGAAATTAATCATAGAGAAATATAGCAGCATGGACGAGATCTTAAGGGAATGCAATAGCATGTCTGGGCAGCTTGATGTCTGGAAACTCCTTGATGACGCACATAATCTGGTGGTGAACCTTCATGACAAGATAGAGACACCCTTCTGATAAACTGCTTTTCAAACATTTTACCACTGATTTATGCCCTTCAATTCTTTTAAAGGTCTTTGTTCTGAATGGGTTGTTTTCAGCCTCCTTGTGCTCTGCAAGAAACATGCCCCAAGGATTTATGCATCCTCATCAATGCAGCTTGCCGCTGGCTTTCAAGTCATTAGTTGAAGTGGCAAGTGGCATACATTAAAAGATTTTTATATGCATTTACTCAAACCATTTATTTTGAATACAGAACACGATCTTCTTAGTCATCAGTTCATATCAAGCAGGTGGGATCTGTTTCAATGTACCATATTGAATGAGAAACATCATGATTTTGCTCATTGAATCCCAAATTTTTTCCTTGTCTTGAAAGGGCTGTTTTAATCAAAGTTATCAATTTTGTTTTGGTTGATATTTTAATTTTTCAATTAGAATTGATTTTTTATTTATTTTCAAAGTGTTTTACCAAGTTGTTTTGAGGTTGTACTATTATGCTTATGAGTGTGTGTATATATAATTAAATATATTAATTAAAAAAATTTAGTTTAAATACAAAAATAAATTATTTAGAATTGTGCAATTAATCTAAAAAAGATAATAAAATAATTTTTCTAAACAAAATTATAAATATATATAATATTATGAGAATGTCATTATTAATTTTGCAAATTTATTATATTCTTTGATTGTTCTGAAATTTAATATAATATATATCAATATGTCAAGAGATTTCTCATAAAATTTCATCTCAATTTAACGTGTGAATTAAAAGATTTAATTGATGTTGTAAAATTATTTATTATTTAAAAAGATACTATTTGACTGAAACGGAACGGGTGAAACAAAACCGGAACATTTCGGTCGAAATTTGAGTAGAATTTTCAGAACGGGACTGAAATTTTAAACAAAGTGAAAACTAAACTATTTTATCTTGTTGTCTTAACTGTGTGAAATGTATAGGATATTTCAACTAAAACGAAATGAAAATTAACAACACTGATATTAATAGATAGATCAATGGCAACTTATACCTTAACCTTAGGGTATTTTCAGCTGGATGTAAACAGAATCCATATGCGATTTTCACTCACTACATTGCTTCTTAAGCCTGTTTTGTAACGAAGGTGTACCATGCCTGATTGTTGTAATGGCTAGTCGATTATAGCAGGTTTGGGTGCTAGCAGCTTATCCTGTTAACTGATTATAATAAACTTAAATGAAGTTATCTTTCTAGTTTTTCATTTAGCAGGTTGATGCTAAATCATCTTGGACAATCTTGTGTGGAAATGTTTATATCCTAGCATTGAACCATAGATGTCGCTACTCCTTGGAGGATTTATATGCCAACAGGCCAACCATTACATCTGAAACAAGGAAAAGAGAATGCCAGATGCAGAGTACAGTGAGAAACACCATCACAGCTTTCTCTGAATTTATAATATGATCAGAAGAAATAAGCTGTGCTAATTCAACCAGTGGAAAATAGTTGGGGAAATTGCTATCAGACTTCTGCAAATGCTTCCCTAATCCTACACTTGGAGATGATACTGTCATTTATCAAGTAGAATTATAAATTGTAGGCAATTTTATGATTGTATAAATTTTCATAGCCTTTTCTAGTGTCTGGTGAGAGACCACGCTGCAATTTCACCGGCTCAGCATGTGATTGTGATGGATCAAAAGCATCAAGGATAATGCTTTGACTGACCAACCAAAATTGCATTTTGGTCCTCAGAATATCATGTAAATCAACATTTATACCTTTACTGGTTTTTCCAGGAGAAATAATTAATCTGCTACTGATAGAAGAATGGAACAAAGGCGAGGGAATTCCAAAAAATAAATGTTCATGCTTATCAACCAACAAAATCAGACACTGTCCAGTTGCCAGTGACCAACAGTTCCAAATACACCCCAGCAGGGCCAATTATGGACGCTAACTTTGGCACAAACACACTGCAAGAGAGGAGCTAAACAAAAAAGTGTTTTTAAAATTATTCTGATCAAGTCTAGACCTAGCCCCTCATAAGGGTTTATCCTGACAAGCAATAGCCTCTACTCTTTCTTGGTGTAGGTTCGGACAGCAAGAGCTAAGCCCAAGATCAAGAGTGGCACGAGTAGCTGCAGGATCTTGATCAGAGCCCCTTGCTTGTCATCTTTGGGGTTTGCTCCTCCCAAACCTGGTCCTACATAGAGGCGTTTCGTTGGAACAGTTGTTGCATCTACCTCACCAATGACATACTTTTCCATCGTCTCTCTGGCATCGTCGCTGTGGCCAACATCTTCAAAATCATTCGTTGCATCTTTCCCTGAAAAATGGAAGAGCGTTCATGCAAATAAAATAAATATAAGGTGGTTGAATTTGTGTTTTTGTAATGCTCAAGTAAAAGGACATGGCAAATAGGTTTAGAGAGGGTAGGATTCCCCTCCAAACTCTTCGAGCTAAAATTTAAGAGGTTTAACAGAACTGATATCAGAACCAACCTGTTGATGACAGCAAAACTTCATCGCCTCCAGGATGATCATCCATAAATGAGGTGACATCATACACCTGAATATGAAATTCAAAATGTCAATAAATGCTAAAAATAGGAAATGCAGGACTGAAGTAGAAGTAAATCTTAAACAAAATGCAGAACAGGCAGTACACACCCTATCTCAAAGAGTAATTACCATAACTCATGATTTCCATGCAAGAGAAAATTATCACATGGCAATCAGATATCGCATTGAGATTCAGCATCAAATTCCCATTTTCATTTATTTTGTGGAAGGCCTACCAATATGTTTTCCTTACTTGGGAGGTTTGGGTAGGCCATACAGTTTCTTCAACCGATGAAATAGCCCTTCATTTTGTTTATGCATGAGGAACCAGATTCAAATTGAGGGGAAATAGTTTTGTCTAATTAGTACTCAGAAGGGAAGAGTTACCTGAAGAAATGATGAACAGAAAAAACAAATCTAAAGAGTGAATTACAACTCCTTTATTTATCTTCAATGTGTATGCATACACTTGAACGGCGGAACTTCATGAGTTGAGATTCTGAGGGAGGACATTAGACAAGGCTGTCCTTTCTACCTCACTTATCAATTCACCATGATATCCAAAGCATGATAGTTCAACTAACTTTTAACAACACAATTCTTACTAGAGCAAGATTTTGACAAATAGAATGCATGTTAGCTTTCTCATGGGCCTTTCTTTTCACCTCTTCCATAAGGGAATTATTCAATTACACTCTTCACAAATTTGAATGGGACCAAAGGTTCTTACATACTACCAGGTGAGCATTTCTTTGGTATGTTCAGCAACTTTTCTTTCCAGCGAAGAGATAGCACTCGGTTCATAAAGGGACAAACTTTTCAATTTTAAGCATTACAAATAAAATTTCAACACCTTATTAATGCAATAAAACTGATAGCACCGAATACAGATTTAGTTTTCACTAAACAAAAAATTCCCTAAAGGGGCAAATAAAACAAATCACAAAATGTCAAAGTTCTCATCTTGTAATCTCAAACTAAATTTTATCGGAAACCAGACAGAATTCCTCACTTTTAATCTCAGAAAATGCCAAAAATTGAAATTTTTAGACAGAGATCTGACCTTGCCAGAGATAATAAGCCAACAATCCTTGGTTTTGTTGTGCTTTGCAATCTCATCAAACAAGTAAACCTTTGAAGAAGCCATATCTTTCACAAACACTGATCACAAAGCAGCCAAAAAAAAACACATTCAAAACCCTTCAGATTTACACTCAAAATAACGATCAATATAAAAAGTAAAAAAAAGACCCACTATTATTAACTAAAAAAAACCCATAATCAAAACAACAAAACAAAATAAAAAAGGTAAGTAAGATTAAGGACTAAAGAAGGAGAACATCAAGAATCCCATGTTGCTCACATGAAAGATGTGTGGCAGGATGCAAGTGATTGCCTCTTTCCCTTTCTCTGTCTTGGTGTTTGACAAATCTCCCTTAGATTCGTATTTATAGTATTAAAAAACTCCAGAGCTGTGACAAGACGACGAGGTATGGTTTGGTGGATTAATTTAATATATCATGGTAATAATTGTTTTGCTTAAATATATATTAAAATAACATATATTTAAAAAAAAATTATTATTAATATAAATATATCAAAAACAGTTTAATATATATAAAAATTAAATAAATAAATATTTTTTTTATATATTGGGTCGTGCCTCAATCTACTTTGCTATTTAAGATGCTTTAAGTAGAGAAAGAAAAATAAAACATTTAAAATACGATTAGTTTTGTATTAATTAACTGAAATTATCTATCTTGATTTGCAACAAATTTAGAAAAATCAAATAAAACCTAAGTCTAATGTACGTCAATACCGTTCCGTTCCGACCAGAAAGACCGGAACGTTCCGTGCCGCTAACAAAATCGAGATAAAACGACGTCGTTTTCGTCTCAGTTTTAATACCGGTCAAATTCCATCCAGAACATCTCAGTATCGTTACGGGTGTATCGTTTCGGCTTTAAAATCCTTCTTATTTTGATTAACTTGTGATTGTGTTTCTAATTTTGAGATTATGTTTGTTTGGCTTTGTGTTTATATTGTATAATTTAAAGTTAATTTATCTTGAATTTTAATTATGCTTGTTAAATTAATATTTTAATTTTTTTCATATATATATATATATAATTAATTATATATAAACAGTACAACTCTGAAACGGCACGCCGAAATGCTCCAAAACCGGAACGGCAATCAGAACGGTATCGACAACCTTGGTTTAAACCCCATCAAAAAATTAGGTTGCAGATATCAGAACTTATATCATCAATCAATCATAGATTTTTCAAGCTATAAATAATGAAATATTAATATAAGCATGAAGAATTTATTTTGGTTTATTCACTATTTTTGTTTTAATTAGCTTCTCGATGGGAGACCTAAAAGGTTTGAAGAACGAGTAAAACATGACAGCTATTTTATTTTTTTGGGAGATAATAAATATAATAATTTAATTATGATCACATGATAGTCTTGTGGCAACCACATCATGAAGTCAAATGAGATTGGATCTAATCAAATACTTTTTACTGTTTATTTGATTTTAATTGCTATCGTGACCATTTTCACTAGTTTAATAAAAAATAATTTCTTAGAAACAAACGAAAAATCTCCATTTTCATGGGCTTTTCAAGAAAATCACGAGCAATTTAAGATGTTCTCAAAACCCCTTTTTTTTTTTTTTCTTTTACCGTAGCAGTGAAGAAGAAGAAGATGAAGGTTGACTGGACAATTTGGCTGCTATCCATTTCATAATATTTAATGGAATCCTTAGCAATAAATAATTTTTAATTCCATATTTTATCTCAACCGAAATTGGAACGCCACCATCGATCCAATTTGCACGTTGTTGAACAATTCATGATCTGTATGTCAATGTTCAATGATTTAAACTTTTTGTTGTTGTTGTTGTTGTTGGTGGTGGATTACGAGGAAACCTTATTTTTTTGTGATATTCTTTGTGGACCCGAGTTAAATGAATAAAATTTTCGATTGTTCCAGATGTTTTATAAGATGAGCATGACTTTCACTCGAACCTGAGATCCGCAAAGACAGATGTCAAACTCTTTATCATCACGATACGTACCTTGAGGATGATTTAAACTTTCTTTACTTAAAACTCATCATGATTTTAAATAGTCAAAATCTAATTTATTTATTTATTAAAAAAATCTTGAAATGATATAAGTTGATCTAGATTAAACTAAAGTTGGTCTTGTGATCCCATTTTTATACACCTTGATTCAAATAATCAGTGATAAGTTTTGGTAAACATACAACTAATTTTTAAGGACGTGATGTGATGACAAATGACTTGTAATTTGCACAATATATCTTGAATTCGAGTCAGTATGTGATTCCAGTTTTATACACCTTGATTCAAATAATCAGTAATAAGTTTTGGTAACCACACAACTAATCTTTAAGGGTATGACATGATGACAGATGACTTGCGATTTGTACAACATATCTTGAATTCGAGTTAGAATATGTATTTGGTGTAAGAGTCTAGGATAAAAAGAATTTTTTTCGCTCACCCTAGCCTAAAAAATACATTTTCTAAGAGATAGAATTTACTCGAAGAAAAAAACACAGCTAACTAACCACCAGCACAAGATTACAATGTGGATATACACACACACACATCAATTTGATATAAACAATAATTACAGAAACTGATGAGAAAATTAGCTAGAAAAAAGAAACACCAACAAACAAAAAGTTCGTCCACCGAACCCTAAAAAGGAAATCTGGGGCCTTCAAAGTGGATAAAGAGAAAAACACATATCAACTGGTCAATGCATAAAACTTGTGGCAGCCATGGAAGAAACACCATCAGGTAGCTCATCATCATAGAGTAACCTAACGAAAGTACGAAACCATTGGCTGCTTGCAGCCGCAATACTTGAACAAAACAAAACCAGCCATGGTGTCAAACTTCGCGTCAGTGCCGTAGCCATTGAACCACACACGACGACGACGACGACTTTACCTTATAATTTTATGATGATACCATTTTTGCAGGGGTCATCATTCTTTCATGCCCGGTTAAAATCTTTTCTGTTATTGTTTTTTTAATCACCACATTAAAAGCATTGAAAGACTATTTTTAGCCTTGAAATGCGTTTATTCTTTATAATATTATTCATTAATACTTTGATTATTTTATTATTATTATTATTATTATATAGGACATCAACACAAGTGTGAATGATTCTTTACTCACGTAGATAGCTTACTCAATTATTTTATATTTTTTTGGTGAGAATATATGAATTTAGCTGTTAAGCCAAATTAAATAGTTTGGAATCAATCTACTATACTACCAGCTAAATAATAATAAAAAATATCACCGTAAAATTAGTTGAACCTAGATCTTAATTAGACAAAGAACATGGCTTTTTTTTTTCTAACAAGTATATTCCTCGGCTCATGCTAGTAAACACAACTGTTTTTCGTTGGACAATCTCAATTTTCATGAACGTTGTAGCAAGCACTAACAGAGTATTATTCGAACTTTTCCTACAAAATGAAACTCATACAGGATCATTAATAATCTATAGAGCAGCTTAGCTATAGGATTTTGCTCATTATCTATTGTTAAAAGTGGAAGCTTCTGTAAACGAGTTATAGTTGTCTGATTCTGCAACTCATGATGCTGCATGTTTGATCAGTTTCACTTGCCTGGTAGGAAGCTCAAGCAGATTGGCGGATGAATTTTGGCTAAAGCAAGGATCGATGAAGGAAGAATCCACAACCCGTCTCCACAGATCAAGCCGGAAGCCACGGCAGGGACCATAAAGCTTGCCTTTCCGCTGTCTAGCTTGTGCCAAGCAAACACAGCCAAACTACCTACACACATATCGATTGCAAAGTAGGCTCCGACGAGGAAAGGCACGGCCATGGCCATTGGGAGAGGAACGTATTTTCCAATGTTCTTGGGAGAAAGATCTCTCAACAAGTTGGCCAGTATGGCAAAGGCGAAAAACCCGTAACAAAGCTGCAGGCAGTGCTGGGGAAGGGCGGAGAAGCCTTCGACACCAAGAATCGCCATGTTTCTATAGATGATGGCATAGGGGGCTTTGTATTCACCATCAGGGTTCCCGACGTCAAAAGCCTTGTAGAAGAGAAAGAATGTGACAGGAGCTACAACACAGCCAATGACAGTTCCAATGGCCTGGCTAAGAAGCATTGATCTAGGAGAAGTGAGAGTGAGATGACCAGTCTTGAAATCATGCATCAAATCAGAAGAGATGGAAACAATGGATTTGATCAAACCACAGCCCACAAGTCCTGCAACCACACCGTTGTTTTTCGCAGCCAAGGCTGCAAGTAAAAAGAGAGCCACCTTTCCGTAATTGTAGGCCATGTTCATATCAGTTAGACCAGCCCCATAAGCATTGCAGAAGCTAAGAGCGGGTGCTAGAATGTATGCAACAACTACATAGTACCACTTTAGCTCTGGAAACATGAGAGGGATGGCAACGATGGAAATGACAGAGAAGGTGATGTACCCTAAACAAGCTATCCAAAGGGGGATGCCATCTCTTAAGAAGGCTTCATTTCTTTGACGATCATCTACAGCTTGGCTTTTATCTTCTGGAACTGCATGCGCAACATGATGTTAATGAAGTTTCTACGATGAATTCAACATTATCAAAAAGGGGCTTGTCAACATTAGCATCTCACTTGTTGCAGCAAATTGAATTACAAAACACAAGGGCAGCCCAGAAACCACCAGGAAATTAGAAAACAAAATTTCCTGAAGTTTCTGGTCAGGTAAATGGAGGTCTTTTTAACTATAGGTAGGGGAAAGGGGATCGCTACTAGAAAGGGAAAATCTATTATGCAATGAGCAGGACATGAGCAACATACAGAACAAAAGAACATCTGCTTACATGTGTTGAGACTGTTAGCTTTCGCTCTGGCATGCATACTAGTGGCAGTGAAATAGAGTATCTTGAGAAAATTGTAGAGGCCATCTCCGAGGATCAGAGCAATAGAAATGAAAACCTGCAACACAAGTAAGATTCTTTAAGACTTATTTCAGAAAACATCATGAGTGCTTAAGAACACAAGGGGAGATCTGCTAAAGAAATTGAAATTAAACATCTTAATTGCAGACCTTGTAACCATTTAGACTCTTCATACTACTTTCTGGTAAAGTTGAAGGGAACCATTCCCCTTTAAGCCCGCCAATCAATGGCCACATTACTCCCCAAGAAAGCACTGCCCCGAGAAGCAAAGACAAATTCACTAAATGAGAGCAGATCATTCCCGCACCAATATAAGTCATGCTGAAACTGAAGTAAAATCTGCCAAATTCAGATTCTCTAGTCAATAATGATGGAAGAAGAATCAATCGCAAGCATGCAACACAATCAATCTGCCAAGCACTCACGAATTTTTCCAAGCTTTCAACCCAAATGTAGGGAACTGAGCAAATCCACATTGTGCTCCACCAGAATAGAACCACTGAAAGAACGCCCAAAGGAAAGAAAATGAAAAGAACTTCATGAACCCTTGCACCTGTTTCCTGCAAGATAAAAGCTTCCTTGTTTGAGTTGTTTCACAATCCAATTCTATCTAGTGTAAAATTAGCAAGAATCGGGATCAAGACACATGCTTACCTAGCCATCTCGTCTCCTTTAGGAGTGTGGAACCCATTGATGAGAACTGCAGTTGCAGTTCCACTTGGATAACTCAGTTTATAGTCTATAATCATAATCTGGGGCAACAAAAAATGCATGATCAGAGAGCAATTCAAGCTTCACAAGTAACATATAAAGGAAGTCGAGATCATTGCGGATATGAAACTCAGATGAAGTTGAAAACTTGCAATCATCAATTCATGGAGAATTAACTATAGAACACCAACACAAAGAACACACATACACAATCAATCAATCAAGAAACAAAATTGAAGAAAACACATTACCTTTCGTAGAGGAACTAGAGCAAGTAGCCCAACAAAACTGCTAACAAAGAGGAAACCAGTCATCCAACCAATCCCAGGTTCCTTGGTACTCCCAGGAGTATTCCCCACTGTATCGACCCCAGCTTGCTCGTATGTCTTCCTGTTCAAACCCAGTAGATATGACCCAAAACCACCTGCAACTCCATAATCAGATCACAATTTAGCAAGCCCTTCAAATTTAGCAAAATTTGTTTTAAATTCAAAGAACACATAAGATCAAAGTCTCAAACCTCCAACAGCAATACTATAACAAGCAACAGCACAAGTTTGAACTATGGTATTCTCTTGTCGAGTGAAGGGATTAGTTACAATTCCAGCCTTCGAAAGGAGCTTAGTCCATGTTCTAAGGAACACAAATGCAAGAAGAGCAGCAGAGACATTGAGATTGGGAACTAGCCCAGTAGTGAGATTCAGCTTCATGACTATAATACTGTAAATGATTCCAATTGCTATGCTAGCAACAATTCCTCTAGCAGTAATCTGTTTAGTCCATGGAGCAATTCTTTTTATATCCTCATACTCATCTCTAACTTCTTCCAAATCCTCCCTCCCAACCTCTTTCATTTCTTCCATGTTCATATTCCCCAATGGTCACAATCTTCTACCTAATACAATCAACAATCTAAAATTCATCAACTTGAATCCAATTGAGTTATCCAAACAAGCTCAAAACTCATCAAGAAAATCTGATCAAACTAGAGAGATTAAATTAGAAAAAAAGGAAGGCATCTCGAATGATCTTACCTTTTAAAAGCCCTCTTCTTTCTCTTGCTTCTCTTCTTCTTTAGACCACAGCTTTAAAAAGATCCCAAAGAATCTAACTTTTTTTTCTCTTACTGACAAGTCTCCATCAATCCATACAAATGGATACAAAGGCATAAAAGTTTCCACAGAAAGACAACAAAACCTTCAAATCAACACATGGGCAAGAACCAACCTCTGAGTTGACCAAAAGAAACAAACCCTCCAAGAAAAACAGACCACAGCAGACAAACTTGACTTGGGATATGAAAGAAAAGGCCCAGAACAAAATGATTGTGCCTTCCAATGCAACAATCAAGAGGATATAAAATGCCAGGCCAAGAGTAAAAAAACGGAAAGTTTGATATTTTTTTTAAAATCAATCTTCCATGGCTAAAAACACTGCAAGTATTCATGTTTATACCAATTTAGGGACAAACAGCTCACCCACCAACATTTGTATTATGTACTGCAAAGACGTACAGAGCAAGACTATGAAGTAATTTTTGTAGTACAGCACTAATCACAACGCCAACCATGGCCAATGGGTGCTGTACATTTGAGCACATGTTTGGTCCAATTGATCCTTCTCTCGTTGACTTATTATCACTGCTTTTCACTATGTATTCTTGTAGTACAGATATATAGAGAAGAAAAGTGGGCAATGGTGGGCATGAAAGTGAGTGCATAAAGTGAAGAAAGCAAGAAATGGAACTGAAAACTGGCTTGAACTCGATACTTCACTTGAAAGTGTCTTCACTTTGCAGCTGTAATAAATAATTAATCAGTGCGTAGCAAGCTTAAGGTTCATTTTGGTCCCTCTACTCTTAATCTTATATTACTTTGATCCCTTTATGACATCGTGTCTTAAAATCATTCTCTTTAGACTATTCTCTATTTCTTGGTCTGAAATTATTTTTGACATATAAGAAAATTATTTTTTTCCTCACTTCACAACTCACAAGGCTTTCATTAGGCCTAGAATTAGAAAGAGGGCGTACCTTTCTGATGTAAGAAAGCTTCACCCGGCCTTTCATAGCCCAACTTAACCACCGAAAACAGCCCAAACCTAACCACCACCGAAAACAGCCCAAACCCTAACCACCACCAGCAGAACCCCAACACCGCCTCATCACAAAAGACCACAATTAAGGACATCATCGTACTTTTATAAAATAATTCTCTACCTTCCTTACTCCCCCAAATACTTTCCAGAACCCCCCCAAAAGAAAAATTTATTAAACAACATAATTTCAATAATCTGACACTTTCTTTCCCTTTGTTCTCTTCAATTTAAAAAAACAGAAAGTTTCCTGCTTTATTAGTTATTGCCCAGAAAACCCTAACACCATCAATGAGGGGTTCATCAGAAACCAAGTTTTTGCAAGAGCTACTGCTATATGCAGCAAGTGCTGCTTTGAGTTCTTTGGTATTGTTTGCTGGGCTCCGACATCTTGACCCTAATCGTGAATCATCAAAGAAAGCCCTTGAGCATAAGAAGGAAATCGCTAAGCGTTTGGGTCGTCCTCTTATCCAAACAACCCCTTATGAGGTGTGTGTCAAAGTTTCTATTTTTGCTGTTAAGTTTGGATTTTTTTTTGCAAGTTTTTTTAATTTGGTTTTTGGAGGAATGGAATATAGGGTTTGTTTTGGTTTATTGGGTTTTTGGTAGATTTTGTGTGTTTGGATTATATGGTCAGATAATGGAATGAAGGTTTTTTTAGTGGGGTTTTGAAGAATTTTGTGAATTTGGATTATATGGTTAGTTAATAGTATATAACTTTTGTTTTTATTACGCACTATTGAATTTAGGATGCTTGAATTGTCATGTATTTGCAAAAAACTTGAATGTTGTCCGTGATAGCGGGTTTGAGGTTAATATTGCAATGAGGGATGTGGTTTGGTGGCTTATTTTAGGAATAGGGATTGGGGGCTTGGGTGTTTTAGTGAAGACAGGCGCTTAAATCAGTTTTCGGGATGTAAGGGAGTGAATGCATGTGCTGAATGGGACGTGATTAAATTTCCAGTTCTTCTGGGGGAATGGCCTTTTTTTGTTTGTGTTAGTAGAAACTAACTTCATTTCTGATTGAGTTGTGTATTGAACTTCTGTAAGGGTGCAGTGGGGTTTAGGTCTTTGGGTTGGTGTTACTGTACCACTATCATCATTTAGACAATCATAAACAGTTATAATATTTCTTGGTGTCTTCAAACCTATCATTTGTTTTTCTAGGCAGTCCAGTCTTTGTTGGCTGCTCTCTTGCAACAAATACCAAGAGTTTTTAATGTCATTGGAACGCATGAAAATTTCCTTCATATTGAGTAGATTAGATTAGTCACTACTATCTCGTGAACTAAGGGCACCAAATCAATTTAGAGTCACATGAGTCCATTCTATTTGAAAGGGATACTATGTTAACTTTGGTTCCTGCCATGTTCAGTAATAGCCTCTGGCATAAACTGACTGCAGGCAGGTTCTTGGTTGGAAGAAATGAAATTAGAAGACTTGGTCTGAACCAATATGATGGTTGTAATTGGCCAATATAGATAGTACTTTTTATACCTGATGAAATTTGGAGGTGTCAACACCAAAAAAACTAAATTTTCAATTTGAAACCTTCTGTTTGTGATTGCTTTGTGGAAGGTTAAACTTCTCTGTAACAATTGAGCTCATACTCTAAACACTATTCAATTTAGCTATGTTCTCATGTTGAAAATATATTTGGTTGGGATGGAGACTTTAGGCTCATGGTCATTGCTGTGAGTATAAACATGTGATACAACCTCTGTGGTAATTTGCAGTGGTTTATTAATTTGCGGCAATTGGGTATTTTTATTTTGAACAGGATGTGATAGCATGTGATGTTATAAACCCTGATCACATAGATGTGGAATTTGAGTCAATTGGAGGACTGGAAGCTATCAAGCAAGCTTTGTATGAACTGGTGATACTACCTCTGCGGAGACCTGAACTCTTTTCATATGGGAAACTTCTTGGTCCACAAAAGGGGGTATTGTTATATGGACCACCAGGCACTGGGAAGACCATGCTTGCCAAAGCTATTGCAAAAGAGTCTGGAGCTGTTTTCATAAATGTGAGGATTTCTAATTTAATGAGCAAATGGTTTGGTGATGCACAAAAGCTCGGTGAGTATAGATCGTGTTTGAATTGCCTGTCTTGCATTTTGAAGGTTTTTGTCTTGCACTTGGCAAAATTAATGATGATTTAAAATTATTTCCTTCTTATTCAAAGATTTCGTTTGGCCAACTAATTATACTGAATGAAATTTAGTTTCACTCTGATAATGGAATCAAGGTAGTGCTTTGTGACCTTGCTGTTTAAAACTAAGATGGAATAAGCCTCTGGTATCCTTATGAGATTAATTGTGCTAAAAGTCAGAAAATAACTAAACATTGTGTTAATATACTTACTTCTGATAAAAAACCAGTTGATAAGATTTTTGTTGGCAGCGTGATTTGTTAGATTAACTTAAAGAAAATGAGTGGTTTTGCTAGATGATTTTGTTAGATAAACTTAAAGAAAATGAGCACTGTAGTGTGGTTATATGCTGGATCTTTTAGTCTGATGATCAAGATTGTCAAATGATTAGAATATTGATATTTTTGGTGTTATGTAGTATTTATATATATCCTAAATCAAGACCATTTCAAAAACGTACTGAATTGCCTAAATTCTGTCAATCGGGAAAGTGGTCATTACTGTATTTTGCAACTTCTTATTTGTGTTGAACCATCTCTTCGTCTCAGAATTTTGCAAGTCTTGATGATTTGTGCTGACTGGAAACATATTTAGAAGTATCAAGTTTGCAAAGTTACTTTATTTTTCCTTCTCAAAGTTTTCATGGTCTGATTGTTGTTTCAGTTGCTGCTGTTTTTAGCCTGGCTCATAAACTCCAGCCTGCTATTATATTTATTGACGAGGTTGACAGTTTTCTGGGGCAGCGTCGTACTACAGATCATGAGGCACTAACCAATATGAAGACCGAGTTCATGGCATTATGGGATGGGTTTACTACAGATCGTGAGTCTTTCACTTGAAACAAGTGCTACATTTGTGTGTTCTTTTTGTTCAGTGACTTGCTAGTATGAGCTTAATGTAAGATTTGTTTAATTGCTATAATTTACTTGTGGGTTTGGCCTGGGCTGATTTGGTGATTATATTCTTACAGAGAATGCACAAGTGATGGTACTTGCGGCAACCAACCGTCCTTCAGAACTCGACGAAGCAATCCTTCGGCGTCTTCCTCAGGCCTTTGAGATTGGGATGCCTGATCGAAGAGAGAGGGCTGAGATCCTGAAGGTTGTTTTGAAAGGGGAGAAGATCGAAAACAACATTGACTTCAACTACATAGCAAGTTTGTGTGAGGGCTACACTGGTTCAGATCTTCTTGAACTTTGCAAGAAAGCAGCTTTCTTTCCTATTAGAGACCTATTGGATGAGGAGAAGAAGGGGAAAAAGTCTAGTGTAAGAATATATTTATCACTTTACTGTTCCACAATTTAACTTCAGTTATTTTACCATATATTGAATAATATAGTTCTCAGCTGCGATTTATTATACTTGGCTAATTTCTCGAGGTACTTTTACTGATTTGTAATGTTTGCTCAGAAATCCTATACATGCCTGAGCCTATCATGGCAAAGTTTTGGTTTGTTTCCTGCTTTGCACTATCCAAAATCAATGGCTTCCATTGCAATGGATAGAACATAATATGGTTCCTCGGGAGAACCAGAAGGAATTAAACAAAGTGTTTTTTCGAACCTACAAGGGATAGTTATTGGTGTCAAAAACTTTTTTTTGAGAATTGTATCTTTCTATTGTAATATCTTGCTGTTGGGTTCTTGAACCTTTACTGAGCTTCTTCATTGCGACTCTTTCTCAGGCACCAAGGCCATTGTCCCAGGCGGACTTGCAGAGAGTTCTTGCCACAACAACTAAGACTGGGGTTGCTGCAAATGAGTACAGTAGGTCAAGCTCACAATCACCCGGGTGGCCAAGGCAGTCGGATGACTATCAGGTTCAGGCCACAATTAATGAGCTCTCGAAGCTCGTAGTTTCTCAAATCTTGAATCTCCAGCCCCCGGATAACCAGGACTCTTGAAATATTCATCTCTCTTGCTTGGAGCAATCTTGTTTTTTAAAATCATCAGGCAAAGAGAAATTGTATCTTAACTTATTTTAATGTTTTCCCAATGAAATACTCGACATATAATATGTTGTTTCTATGCAACTGAACGCCAAAGCTATTGATTTTAAGGCACTCGAAATATGTTTTATTATCAGAATTGCAGATTGTGTTGTGGCATAGAGCTCTTAACATTGTTGCAATTTGCATCTCTCTCTCTCTCTCTCTGCTTTAGGAATGTTCCTCTTGTATAGAGATGATTGTGTCAATCAATGATGCCTTATTTTGTTGGAGTGTTGGGTGTCTTTTAGAATTTCAATTTTGAACTAGCAGTTCTGGAATATTGTTCATCCCTTTTGGCATTGGATTAATAGACAGTTACGTCATTCAAAATTGTCATAATTAAACAGATATCACCCTTGCAAATAGAGTGCCGAGGTTGTAAGAACAGAATCTGTCAGTCGGAGTGGTGTTCTTTTGGAATGACTATCCATGCTTCATTTAGCTAATGGTTTTCCTGTACCTTTAGAATTTCCGATGTATCTCTTAAAAGCTTCTAAATGCTCTCAAAGAAAGTTCAGGCTGTTCATGGGGTTCCTTGCGCTGCTAAGGCTGCACTAGAACAGCAGTGACTGCTGCAAAAGTTGGTCTTGCAGATTGGCTTCTGGAATCGAACTGATTTCCAGTTGTTTTTCTTTAATTTGTTGGTTATTAGAAAATTCTTGAATAGCTTAAGGCCCATATCTCGTAAAAAAAAAACATCATTTTGATACATTATAGATGTCATTTGGATCCGCTAAAGTTAAGGTATTTTCAAATTAGCTTTTCAAGTTTCATTATAAACGTCTATCATCCCCGTGATATCTTACATGTTCACTGAATTTATAGGATGTTCAATATATATGAGAATTAGTTATGCTACTTGTAAGTTGGTTTGAACAATTATGGTTATAAAAAAAAATTCGTGTGAGAATGCAATCATTTTAGCAGGGTCACGGTGCTTTTTATAACATTTCAACATGTGGAATATGGCACGATTGTGGCAATAATTTGCGGCCATTGCCAATACTCATTACCCTCCTGTTTCTTTTTAGGGTTTCTTTTACTTCACATGATATGCGAAATGACAGCATCCATCAATGATCAAGTTCGTTAGGGCAAAAGCTGGCAGTGGCTTGTGGAAAGCAGACAGGCACAGCGTTTAAAGCAAAGGCTCATCTGATTCCTCGAAGGTTGCAAGCTTTTATTCGATTCCAGGACAGAACTCTATCATGAGTGCAAGCTCTGTCCACACGATGTCAAATGATTAAAGTGCTTCTGCTGAAGATGCTTTTCCATGCTGGTTCTGCGAGCTCGGAAGAGACCAAAAATGGCAGAAGAAAACAAATTAATCAATGAAGCAAATATCTCTACAGGTATTTATTGAACATCGAAAGACTTGAACTCTTGTCTCTGATGACTTGCCGGTTTTGATGCTTCCGGCTATCACTTTCCGACAGAGTCGACACGGTGGACGAGGATCATCAACAAAGCATTAGGTGATATCAGTGGACTCACTAGTCACATGTGAATTCCTGGGAAATTGTAGCTTTAATGGACATATATTATAACAAATTCCTGCTTCAAAATCACTGTAAGTTCGTCGTCCCATCCTAACCTTTTATTTTAGTTTGATATAAAATCTGGTTGATTTAACAAATTTAAATTAACTTTATTGATTATTAAGAAAAGTCAGAAGGGTTGAATCGAAAAAGAAAAATTGTTTCAATTTTTAACATAAAAAAGAAGTTAATGGGTGTATAGACTAAGCATATAGTAGGTGTTTTGCTGACTACACTTCACCACATCTATATCTATGGGAGAAGTAGAATAATTAAATTTAAATATTCTCTATTTCTATAATAATAATAATAATTATTATTATTATTATTATTATTATTAGTAGTAGTAGTAGTAGTAGTAGTAGTATATAAAATTTTACTTCACGGGAGAGGTAGAAGTGGCCTCCATCAGACAAAACAAAAACAAAAGACTTTGTTATTTAAAAAATAAAGAAAACAATGCTCCATCAAATAATTAAATACTCAAAGGATCAATCAAGAAATGTGAATAAAGTATAGAGCTACTATGATTTAATTTCTTGTAATCCAAATCAAAAGGCTTTATCTTTAGTCTAGACAATTGAATAAGATTCAATCACATGGTAATAATTATTTAACATTAATTCTTACAAAGCCATTAATAGATCATAATGGACCTTGACTCCTTTAGTCATACAATATTATTGCCAGCCACGGGCGATACCCCCCCACCCCACTCCCTTCTTTATTTAATGTTTCCTATTGTATTTTAAAATTTTATTTATTTGATATTTTTATATCATTAATATTAAAAATAATTATGATATTTTTCTAAATAAAAAAAAAACTATTTAAAAACCAACCTCGAACTTGCTGGCTCTAGTCTACTACCTCATAACTACATGAGCCATAGGTAGCCCATCCCCACCATTAAAATCACCACCCCATACTTTCCATACTTCGGCCATTATTTCTATCCATCTACTTTCCTTCGACCTCCTTTGTTCTTATTACCTCCCTAACATTTTCTGATGTTTATCATGAATCTTAGTAGCCCGATTCTTGTTTTTTTCATTACAATCATTGTCCTTTCAGTGCTTAGATTTTTGTCTAGGACATCTTCTCTGCATATTCTTGTTAGATGTTGGAGATCATTTGAAGACAAGTTTTGTGCTTACCAAATCTTCAAGGTTCCACAATTCAATGATCTTTTTCAAGAAAACCAGTTGTATGACAAGGTTTCCACTTATTTAACGTCACTGCCTGCCATTGAAGATTCTGACTTCACCAACCTGTTTTCGGGTTCGAAAGCGAATGATATCATCCTCCATCTGGACAGGAATCAGGTGATCCGTGATAGTTTTCTTGGGGCTAGAGTGCAGTGGAGCTTTGAGAAATACTGTGAAGGAAATGGTAAGAGAACATTGTTGCTGAGGTTGACGAAGAAGGATAAGAGAACGATTCTTCGTCCTTACTTGCAGCATATTCTTTCGGTCGCTGATCAGATTAAGCAGAATAAGAACGAAGAGATCAAACTGTTTATGAATCTCGAGAAGAACCCTGATGAAAATGGACGGTGGGCATCAGTTCCTTTCACACATCCAGCTACCATGGATACAATGGTTATGGATGGAGACCTGAAGATGAAGGTGAAAGCTGATCTCGAATTGTTCTTGAAGTCTAAGCGGTATTATCACAGATTAGGCCATGTTTGGAAAAGGAGTTATCTCCTTTATGGCGCGTCGGGGACAGGCAAATCCAGTTTCATTGCAGCCATGGCTAGATTCCTCAGCTTTCGATGTCTACGACATTGACATCTCCAACGTTTCTGATGATTCTGATCTGAAAATGCTTCTTCTGCAAACCACGAGCCGGTCCGTGATTGTAATTGAGGATCTTGACAGGTTATTGATGGAGAAACCAGAGGATGTGAGCTTGTCTGGGGTCTTGAATTTCATGGATGGAATCGTTTCCTGCTGCGGCGAGGAGCGTGTGATGGTGTTCACGATGAACTCCAAGGATCAAATCGATCAAACGGTGCTAAGGCCTGGCAGGGTTGATGTCCACATCCAGTTCCCATTATGTGATTTCTCTGCATTTAAGAGTTTAGCCAACAATTACTTAGGCGTCAAGGAACACAAGCTTTTCTCTCAGGTTGAAGAAAGTTTACTGGGTGGCGGATCAAGTTTAACTCCGGCGGAGATCGGCGAGATTATGATCTCCAACCGGAACTCGCCAACCCGGGCCTTGAAACTGGTCATCTCAGCTTTGCAGCTCCGAACCAGCGGTGGCGATGTAAGACGACTCAGTAAGGCTGGACAAAGAGTGAGTGAGAGCAGATCAGCTCGGTCCAGCAGAGACGAGACTGGTGAAACAGGAGGTGTGTTTTGCCAAGAAAGTGGTGCTCATTCGGTGAAGGAAATTCAAGAAATTGTATGGATTATTGAGGATGGGAAGCAGAAGAAAGGAATCCGTTGATTTAAGCTCTTCAGAAGAGAAGGGTCGATCAAATCAAGAAACCTGATAATCCATGTTCAATCCAGAGATTTAGATCATAATAAAGTTCAAATTTTGTTTCCCTTTAATGGCAGCAGTGAATAATCGACTCTGCCCTGAAGCTCAGAGATGATGAACATTTCCGAATAAGTTGCTGACAAATTAGTTGACCTTTTGAGCAGTCGTTGAACGAAAAGTCAAAGTTTCGAGCACACTAAGCTCATCCTTTGAAATTTATGGCCACTAGATTGCCTGCAACCTCTGCTAACATTCTTAGTGGTCAACTCTGCTTAATTAAAGAAATTCTATCTCTTTTTTTTTCTTTTTTGTAAATTTCTTGTCCATTTCTAATTATCTTTAGCTGCATAGGGTTTTGGTGGTAAAGATACTGCCTTTCCCTCACTGTGTGTTTGGTGCCATGGATAACAGTAGCTTTTAAAAGTATTTTTTATATATTAAAATAATACATTTTTATGTATTTTTTATATCAACACTTAGGGCCTGTTTGGAAGAGCGGTTGCTGTAGTTTTTCAAAGTGTTTTTCGTGTTAAAATACATTAAAATGATATTTTTTTTATTTTTTTAAAAATCATTTTTCATATCAAAATAATCTAAAAACACCAAAATATATTTATTTAAAAATGAAAAAAAAAGAATTTCAGCAAAACAGCAGTTTGACCGCAATGCCAAACAGGCTCTTAGAAATCATTGAAAAATATCCAAAAATATCTAAAAACATTAATTTGATATTTTTTTTAAATAAATTAAAAAGCACTTTAAAATACACACACGCATGCATATATATATATATATATATATATATATATATATTAAAAGAAGATAATGAGAGTAGTTAAGTGATTATTGTATTTGTTGAATAAATTTAGAGAATAAGACAAGATTAGGAGTATCTTCTAAGATCAGCACCGATCCGATTAATTGCTTTAAATCAAAGTCTGCCAACAAATACAAACACACACGGTTACCTACCTCCTCCTCTCAAGTGATAATGATTTCTTTCTAAACCACCGCTTGTACACAAATCACTCTCCATTTTTCTATAATATTAATTTAATATTTTTAAAAACAAATAAAAAAAAATTTTAAAATCTAATGAACCTCTTAAACTAATGTTGTTAATTATGTGTTTGTTTTGGCCGAAACGGCTGAAATATTTTTTACTAGTTAAAAAATAATATAAAACTATGTAGTTTTTATCTCGTTTAAAATTTCGGTTCGCTCCGTAATTTTCACTCGATTTTTGGTTGGGGCGTTCCGGTTTCGTTTTGGCCAAATAATATTTTTTTTTAAATAATGAATAAATTTATAATATCAATCATATCTCTTAATCTGACATTTAGATTGAGATGAAATTTTACGATGAGTCTATTGATATATTTATATATTATATTAAAATTTAAGAATAATCAAAGAATAAAATGATCTTATGAGATTGATGATGACATTCTTAGAATATTATACATGTTCATAATTTTATTCAAATAATTTTATTTTTGAATTCAAACTATTTAAAAAAAATTAAATAATATGTATATATATATATATATACAATCTCAAAATAATATGTCGGCACACCGAAACACTTCATAGTTCATAATCAAAATTATTGTATACGAATTGAGAAACAAAACATCAATCGATGCAGAACAATTGGGCTTGTTGAGAATAGAAATTTGCTTTGGGCCAGAGGATACCTCCCTCTCATTGAGCAAGAGGGAGGGGGAAACGTCAAACTACCAAGACATGTTGGGGTTTAGCAAAAACCTCTCACAAAATTTCTACAAACACCTGGTATGCAATAAGAGGTGTGTATCAAGTTCTGTTTTCTCATTCTCAACATCAACAAATCTTGCAAAGCGAGTGGTGGGCACTCACAATGGCAAGTTTCACTGTGATGAAGCTTTAGCTTGCTTCCTCATTCGCTCAACAGACAAGTTCTCCAATGCCCATATAATCCGTTCAAGAGACCCCCAGGTTCTTGTTTTCACTCCTCTCTTTTATTAGCTTTAATGGGGTCGTTTGTTTCTTTGTGTTTGTTGAGGTTAAAGTTTTGAACTTTTCGTTTCACTAGTTTAATGGGGTTGTTTGTTGAACTTTTTTGAGTTTAGAGGATTATTGTTTTAGTTTAATGAGCTTAAAGCCTTGAAGTTTTATTTCACGGGTCTGATGGAGTTGTTTCTTGAATGGTTTAGATTCAACTTTTGGTGAGGATTTTTGTGGTTTATTATAGGTATTGGAGACACTTGATGCTGTGCTTGATGTTGGAGGGGTATATGATCCAAGTAGAGATCGTTACGATCATCACCAGAAAGGATTTCATGAAGTTTTTGGCCATGGCTTCACTACTAAACTAAGCAGTGCAGGGCCTAGTTTACAAGGTATACTGTTATAAAATTTCAAGCTTCTTGCATCATATGTTTCCAAACTTGTTGACCGTCAAGGACACGTTCTGTAAAATGTGGCTTAAATGATAAAAGGGGTTGGACTGTTTCTCTTCATCCTTCTCCAGCAATACGGGGCAGAGTTAATAGCAAAGGAGTTTCAGCTAAATGAAGGGCATGAAGATGTGCACGAGTTATTTCTAGCGGTGTATAAAAACTTTGTGGAGGTAATGCATTAAATATTTTGTCGATAATATTGTACAAATTAACTGAATGATCTGAATTGTTGCTCTTCATGTTTTAAATTTTTATTCTTTATGTATTTCTTGTGAAAACATCATTCATCATTTTCCAAACCTGAATGTCTTCAAACAGTCCTTTCAATCTATTGTATTATCTTTGTGCTTGCATGTCCAATATCAACTGAAACGCTATGCATCATAACAGGCAATTGATGCTGCTGATAATGGAATTAATCAATATGACACAGATCAACCACCTAGATACGTTAATAATACAAGCTTATCACAGAGAGTGGGAAGGTTAAACCTGGACTGGGTTGATCCTAGTCAGTCCTCTGAGAGGGAGGATGAAGCCTTTCAACTCGCAATGAAAGTTGCTGGAACTGAATTTATGGAGGTGTGAATTCTAACGTTCTCCATGTTTATGTCAGCTTCATTGTGTCAAGATTATTTGTCAACAATATGCAAGTTGACTGGAAGGCTTTTCTTAGACTGCGCCTGATGATGCTGAATTAATTTAATAACTGAATGAATGAATTGAGCAGTCATTTATGAAAATTTTTATAACAATGTTGATATCACAGAGCATTCATTTTCATGCAAAATCGTGGCTACCAGCTCGATCAATTGTCAGGGAGTGCCTTGCATCAAGAGAAGATATTGATTCCAGTGGAGAAATCATGGTGCTGACAAAATCATGCCCTGTAAGTGGGTAGTTACATAACAGCCTAATTCCTTATTTATGAGATTTGTACATGACTCGTATCCATTTAAATTGATTATTTTGTGTTGTATGCAAAAACATCATATTTATAAAGTATTTGGCATGGTATGCCAAAAATCTTTCATAAGCAGATTTTTAAATCTCCTTCCCTATATGCCAGGGATTATTTTCCTTGAAAGTGAAGAATGAGTGACTTTGACCATTGTTTATATTAATATATAGCTAGCAAGCATTACACGAATCATAATTTGAATAGAGATTATTTGAGACATTTCTTCATTGTTAGAACTGAAATTGCATTTGATCTTTCTGACAGTGGAAGCTCCACATATTTGAACTCGAGGAAAAAATGAAGATCAATCCTTCCATCAAATATGTTATTTACCAGGTACTAATAATAGTCTTTTGTCATTTACCTGCTATCGCATGTGAATGAGGACGCTAATTAATCAAGTACCAAATGCGGTATCATGAAAGTCCATCTATTCCCATGCATCTTGGATCGATATTCTGATATATATTCATTTTACATTTAACATGAGGGGCTGATGTTTATTCTGTGTGCTATGTGTCATGGAAGATCAGAGTATGAAGTGCTTATTTATTTTTACTATCCTTTTTTTCTTCTTTTTTTTTTGTGGCTATTTGTAGGATGATAGGAGTGAAAACTGGCGAATACAGGCAGTGGCAGTGTCACCTGATAAGTTTGAGAGCCGGAAACCTCTACCATTACCTTGGAGAGGTTTGGTAGATGATGAGCTCTCTGAGGCAACAGGGATTCCTGGCTGTGTGTTTGTCCACATGAGTGGATTCATAGGTGGAAATCAAAGTTATGAAGGTGCTCTTGAAATGGCTAGAACTTCTTTAAAGGCTTAGCCAAATAGGAGTTTTATCAGGGGAGATACTGTGTTCACATTCTCGAATCATTAAGTGCTGCAGTCCTCTGCACCTCTGATTAGTGTTACGAAGAATTGAGTTGGTTGCTGAACTGGCACATGCCAAACATGGTTCCTTGGACAATTGTTGGGACCATACATGGTGCAGATTGTCCTGCGTGCATCTGGTTTTTTAAATCAGCAATGCCACACCTCTCCTTTATTTTGAAGAGGGTATGCACTGGAGGACTTGTTAATTTACTATATTTGAACACACTGTAATCACATATATACTTTTTCACATCTCCCATCATGCACAACAACTATGATCCTGTTAAAAACCTTGTATATGAACTCTTTGATTGACTTATGTTTATGGAGTAGTTGTGGGGAAAATCATTCTCTAGATCAAAGTTCATCACTCTTACAATCAATGAACTACTAGATAGTTTTTACTACGGTCATTTCATATACATTGAAGTTTCTGGTATAAATAGCACAGTTCCAAATTTTCTTGTGAAGCATAAGGCATATGCCCCTTAGTGTGATTAAAGTCGGTTTCAATACATTGATCTTCAATCTATGGACAAAGTAGAGTCAGTCATGATTACATTACCATCTCTAATGAAGACAAAACTTGAGATTCTCTAGAAGCACCATTTTTAGTACATGTGTTGCTTCACTCTTCAGACTCTGCTGGCAAACCCTCTTTGAACCATTGGTAGAGCCCCCCTTCTAAGTGGAAGACATTCGTGTAACCATTTAGGACTAATAGGTAGGCTGCTATCAGTGATCTACAGGAAGTAGCAAGAATAAGATTTCATATCTTTCTGAGGCAGGGAACAAGTAAATGAATAAATTTCATAACAGGGAGAGTTGAAAATAGAGAATAGTAACAGTAGAATCAGAGTTCACTGACCTTGACTGTTGACCTTCAGGAAGATTTTGGGATGGCCTCATTGTACCCCCAGCTGAGCAACCCACTATTATCTTTGCACTTTTATCAATCTTTGATTCCACAGCTGCAAACATACTCTTTAACTTATTAATTCTCCCTTGGGCACATAACTTGAGAATTACAACGATTTGGAAGCATTGTTAAATATTTCATACTCTGGATAAACTCAGGATTTTCTTCTGTGCCAGCAAAGATGCCAAAAAATGCAAATGCAGCGCGCCTGGCAATGTCCCATGCTGTCCATTCCTTTATAAGCCTATATATTTGTACATTGATAGCACCTGGTGGATGAGCCTGCGGATCAAAACAGGAAAAATAAGTTGTGCAATTCAGCCTCAAATGACGCAGTTTACTATTTCGAGCTATGTTCATAAGCTTAACTTTTGACTGACATTTCTTATTCAGATATAATGACAAGATCCCTAACCTCTTTGAATTCTGCTTCTGGTCTCACATCAAGAATCACGAAGTTGTTCTCTTTTTGAAGGCGCAGAGCTTCCTTCACATCCACACTCCTGACCTGAAAATAACCAGGTTTAGCTCTTAGTTCTCTCTCTCTCTCTGTGTGCGTGTAAGAGACAATGGGAGGAAAGGGACCTTTTTCTGTAGAAGGACTTGTCTCTTAATCTTCCAATCTTCTTCAGCTAATCCCTCCAAAGAAAGACAAGAACAAGAATCCACTCAGAGTCAAGATCAGAGATAAACATCGCAAAAGACCCCATGACTAGCTAGGGAGAATCAGCAGGAGCTCAGTGATCTTGTTTCTGTTCAAAAGCTATGGGAAATCTTGTGAATAAAATCCAGGTTAGAGCAGAGTACCTGGTGATTTTGCAGGTTTTGTTGCAGCATTGAAGACTTTCAGGCCTCTTGGAACTGTGCATGAGGATGACCTACCCCTCAAAGATCCATTTGATTTGACTGTGAAGAAAGGTAAGCTAAGGTCTTGGGTAGTCTTTGAAGAGAAAATGAGTGGTGATGATTGGTAATTAGGATACAAAGAAGATGAGTGTGAACTGATTGAAGGAAGTGCAGTCATTTGAGAAGATACTTTCAAGTTAGAGATACTGGTTCCTTGTTCAGCAATTGGTAGCTGGCTGAACTGGTTGCTTTTGTTAGATTAAGAGTTCATTGAATGCTAGCTTGATGGATGAAGAGCTGACTGGGCCATAGGCATTGTGGATATTTATGGTGTTATCTGTCTAAAAAATCTGGATATGTGGTTCATGTTTTAGGGTTTGTTACATTTGGGATTACATGGGATCCTTCTATTTTGTCCCTTGTGTCAATTTTTGCAACCACTGCACCCCTAGATTCAAGCCATGCCCATAAAAGTCATGCCTAGGGTTTTCTTTTTCTGTTTTGGATGCCGCAGTGTTGTTAATTTCATTTTATTTTTGATTAAAACGGTCAAAATATATTGTATTAGTTAAAAAAAATTAAGATAAAATGGTATAGTTTTTATCTCGTTTAAAATTTTAGTCTGTTCTGAAAATTTCTGTTCAAATTTCAGCCGGAACGTTTCGGTTTCCTTTCCGTTTTGGTCAAATAATGTTTTTTTTAAAATAATGAATAATGTTACAATATCAATCATATTTTTTAATCTGACCATTAGATCGAGATGAAATTTTACGAGGAGTTTCTTGATATATATATTTATATATATTATGTTAAAATTTTAGAGCAATCAAATAATATAATGAACTTGCGAGATTGATGATGATATTCTTGTAATATTGAACATATTCATAATTTTATTTAGAAAAAATCGATTTTATTGTGTTTTTTTGAAATTAAATTATACAATTCTAAATAATTTTATTTTTAAAATTTGAATTAATATATTTAATTATATATATAAACAATACAACTCCAAGATATGTTTAAAACTAAAATATTTTATTTTAATTAAAAAAACAAATAATCAACCGAAATAAAATTCAGAAAGTGGATAGTACTTGTATTTAGCACCGAGCAACCATGTCAAGGCTCAACACTCGGACCCACCCTTTCAGGATTCTTGAGTGTTTATTGAAACCATTAAGGAGCCCCCGGTTGGCCAGGCTACCAAGCGGAGCAGTGTGTGTTGACTTCGAGTTTCATCTAAATAAATAAATGTTTTTCTATGTATTGATATTAAAAAAAATATATAAAAATATTAATTTCTTGTATTTTCAATTAAAAAAAATAATCTTAGAAAATACTCTACATTACCAAGCACACTAAAAAAATAGCAGTCTAAGCTTTAGAGAAATAAAGGTATTTGATTACATGTTAGGTTAGAGCCTGTTTGGTCTGTGCGATTCAACCTGCTTTTGGCTGAAATTTGATTTTTTTTTTTGTATTTTAAATGAATATATTTTAATGTTTTTAGATCATTTTGATGTGCTGATGTCAAAAAATAATTTTTTTTTAAAAAAAAACATCATTTTAATACATTTCGGCACGAAAAAACACTTTCAAATTAGTTCATTACAATATTTGTTGTCTGCTCTGTCCAGATCTAGCAGCAAAGCTTTGTTAGCTCGTGAAACTACATGGGGGCAACTTTCAGTTTCAATTTTATATACTTTTTATGCCGTTTTAAAAGTATTATTTTTACTTTTAAAAACATCAAATTAAAACTTGGACTTGACCTTTTCAAAAGAAGTTGGTGTATTTATTGTCCTTTCCCCCCTCTTGAAATCGAAATCAATTAAACAGATAAAATTCTATTTTTTTTAGACTTTTATAAGAGTTGAATATCTTAATTTAAATTTAATATCTGTTGTGCAGATCACAAATTCTCTATTATTATACCATATATTTTGGAGACTTTATTGCCCTTCGTGCAAGCTTAAGAATTTCCCATCGAGAGCTCACGCGTATAATTGGTATTATAATGTGGAGTGTTTTTTTTTTATTAAAATCATTCAAAATCACATAAAAGTATTAATTTGATGATTTTTAAAGTAAAAAGTGAATTGAAAATACTTTTAAAAAAACAAGTTGTGAAGTGAAAGCAAACATTCGTTTTACAACATCAAACCTAATTATCAATTATGCATGAAAGTTTTTGAGAATATTTATTGATAGTTTCAAAACCAGAAATTGTTTTCTCTCTCTCTCTCTCTTGTTTTAAATAACGAGGTGAATTTCCTCATTATATATAGTCAAAACCAAGCCTTCTTTCCATTCCAAGAGATTTAGATAAATTTCACTAATACAACACTTTTTTTATGTGAATAAATCTCATTCTAGAAAGTATACTTTGTAGATCTAGATGAGCGAGTAAAGTTCTGATTCTTATAAGAACTTTAATTACAAATTACAAACCCTTTATAATTACATCACACTCGTTAAACACACGGAAGTCAACACACCAATGCGAAGGTGGGAGCAATGGGATCATAGCAAATGTATTAGTTGGATTTAATTAAGAAAAATGATTTTCAATCTAAACTTGATTGTAATTGAAAGTTATTTTTACCAATTAAAAAATAAAAAATAAAAGTATTATAAAATCCCTTGGAAAATACCCTTGGTGAATTAAAAAAAAAAGAATGATTTATCCTAGAAGAATCATATTAAATATGGCCTAGCTCTTTCTACCAATCTTAAATATCAATTTATTAAGTATTTAAGAGAATGATAATTTCTGTTTTTTTATTTTTAAAAAAGTTTTAAATAAAATATTTTCAGTATTTTTTATAATTTTAATATATTGATATAAAAATAATATATATATATATACAGTATTTTAAATAGTTTTTCTTTTAAAAAAACTCCTGCACTAAAATACTAAATTCCCATAATAATAATAATAATAATAATAATAATAGAATAACCTTCAATTTATGCCCCCAGCAAGAGCATGATCAAAAAGAATTCCTGATCCATGTCCCACATGATGATGTAATTGACGGTGGAGAGAAAAAGGAAAGTAGGGTCCACAAGATGTTGAGTGTAGCACATGATCCAAGACGAACCATCCGGGTCCACTACCTCTCGTCCACAGAGCCACCGACACTGAGGCCGGAATTTATTACATCAAACCGTCTGATCCCGACACGTGTCATACCGATCACCGATGTGAAGTCCGCGTTTCCAGGGTCCTATAAATTATATATTCTGGTCTTCCTAAATTAATCAACCACCCAGTCCCTCGCTTCTCGTGATTGTACCTTGTCAGAATTTTCAATCGATAGTTGCATTTATTATTTTTAAGGTTTTATTTTCCAATTCGAGATTTATATAATACTATAGTAAAATTCTGAATCTCTTCAAGAAATTACAATACACATTTTATAGCTCCATCTTTTCTTTTCTTTTTTTATATTTATTATCTCTCTCCATACTACAAAACTAGATAAAATAAAGTTTATATATATATATATTGTGTAAATAAATAACTACAATCGATAAAAATATGAGATACCAATGCTCATTTATTCGAGCACCCACCTCGATAATTTTGATGCTATTATACATTTTTTTCTTTCTCTTACAAATGACAAGAAAGATTAAACTAATTTTAAATAATTGATCTAGAAATTTGCATCATTTCTTTAATTTTCAGACCTAAATCCTTAGATCAATGTCTATAGAGATCTATTAAATTCTACTAAATATATCAATTGACACGAGAGGTAAATTGTTCATAGACGGATTTGGTATTGATAAACACACAAGTTAATTTTAAAATGCTATTAAACAACTCAATACTATGAGTTTTATGGTAGCATTTAATTTTCCTATTATATATAAAATTAATATTAACTTAATCTTGATATCCTATAAAAATCAAAGGTGAAATACCTATTTAAATATATTAAATACTTTGAATATATTATATTGATATAAGGGGTGAATCATTAAGATTATTTAGAAAGAAATTTAGCATCAATAAATATATAAATTGATTTTAAAAAAATACTATTATTACAAAATACAAGTAAATACTATTAGTTTCATGGTAGCATCTAATTGCACTATTAGATAAGATAATTAAGCCTTGATAATTTTGAGACCCAACAGAAGTAAAAGTCAAACGTACAACAAAACGAAAAAGGCAAAAGTCTAAAAATCACGAGTAACAGCTAAAAATACTAAGAAATGATAATGGAGTAGCATGCAGAAGATAACAGCCCTCTCGTCTTCAACTTCACGATATATACCTCTCTCTCTGGCACGAACTTCAAAGAAGAGCGAATCTCACACTTTGTGGTGAGACTGTTACTCCGGACAACACCACATTATACATTGCATTTTGTTTTTGGGTTCTTTCTCTCAAAAAAAGAGCGATACTAAGTGAAATAAGAAAAAATGGAAGCTTTTTACTATTTGGTTTTTGGGGCATTAAGTGCTGTAGTGTTTGGAGTTGAGCTAAGCAAGTCAACAAAAGATCGAATCAATACATCTCCTGCTTTCAATTCTTTCAAGAATAATTACCTTGTTGTGTACTCTCTTATGATGGGTAAGTGTGAACCTTTTTTCCCCATTTGAAATCCAAATTTTTTAAGATCTATAATGTATTTGCTTGGATCTGATGTGATTTACGCGTGTTTGATTGTTTTTTGGAGGTGGGCTTATTAGCATTCTTGTGGGATTTTTTTTTTGTCTTCCAAGCTGGAAACTTTATGAATAAATGAGAAGTGTGAGGAATGCGGGATTCGGGTTGTGTTTTTTAAAGGGTGGAGACGTGGGATCTGGATTTAGGTTGGTCATCGATAAGTGGGTCTGATATGGGCTCTTGAATTTCATTTTGTTAGTTTTTTCAACTAAGTGGAGGGTTAGTATTCGGTTCTGTAAAAGTTTGAGCTTCCATTGTGTTTTGCACTTGTAAACTGATAATGGAGATTGGATCTGGTTTATTTTGTTGAGCAGCTTCTTAAGGCTAGCTAGATTTGGATATTCTATCTTGCCTTCAATATCAGACTAGAATTTGTTGATTAAGTTGTTTCAGCAATTCTGTTCCTGATAAATTACTGTTTCTGTGTCAGCTGGTGATTGGTTGCAAGGTCCATATGTGTACTTCCTTTATACTACATATGGCTTTGGGAAAGGGGAGATTGGACAGCTTTTTATTGCTGGTTTTGGGTCCTCCATGCTGTTTGGGACGATTGTTGGATCTTTGGCCGATAAACAGTGAGTGTTTCCTCGAGAATTGTTGTTTTATGATAATGTTTTCCCTTTACTAAGTGTGATCTGCTTGGCTTCATCTCAGGGGTCGAAGGAGGGCATGTGTGACTTATTGCATTACCTATATACTGAGCTGCATTACTAAGCATTCTCCTCAGTACAGAGTTTTAATGATAGGCCGTGTCTTGGGAGGTATCGCCACTTCTCTCTTATTTTCATCATTTGAGTCATGGCTGGTCGCAGAACACAATAAGGTAATGAATTGTACTTCTTCTGTAGTGTTATCAGCTACTACTTTCTGGTTTCAGGTTTAGAGGAAGAAATTGTTAAATAACAGTTGGTAGATCAGTGAACCTTCTTAGCATTAGTGGTTCAAGATTTCTGATCCAAGTTTCTGCCATAACAATTTCTCCTCGCTGGTCTTTTCTAAAACCAATTCAGTCTTATCTTTAACAGATGGGTAATCACCTTTAAATTTAACCTCATCTTAATTCTTCTTATTCTCACTTAATTGGTGCAGAGGGGCTTTGAACAACAATGGCTGTCACTGACATTTTCAAAGGCAATTTTTCTGGGAAATGGTCTTGTGGCTATCTTGGCAGGATTGTTTGGAAACTTTCTTGTAGACACATTTCAACTTGGTCCTGTGGCTCCTTTTGATGCTGCTGCATGCTTTCTTGCAATTGGAATGGCCGTTATTTTGTCATCATGGACAGAGAACTACGGGGATCCTTCAGAAAACAAGGACTTGCTTGCCCAATTCAAGGGTGCTGCCGTGGCCATTGCTTCTGGTAGAGTCTTTAGTTGCCTTGCATGGTGCATTCATTGTTCAGTGTGGTGTTTGGCAATCTAGTTTTTATTTCCAGTTTGTTTCTTCCTTGCTACCTTTTGACCTTCCTTCCCCATATTCTTTCCTTCTTATACTTTTCCTCTTTCCTCTGAATTATATTTAATGTTTTACAGATGAGAAAATTGCTTTGCTGGGTGCGATTCAGTCTCTGTTTGAAGGTTCTATGTATACCTTTGTGTTCCTCTGGACACCTGCTTTGAGCCCAAATGATGAGGAAATTCCTCATGGATTTATATTTGCGACATTCATGCTGGCATCAATGTTGGGAAGCTCTATTGCATCTCGGTTGATGGCCCGCTCATCGCCCAGGGTAGAAAGCTACATGCAAATTGTTTTCCTTGTCTCATCGGTGTCTCTTATGCTTCCTATTGTAACCAGTGTATGTCTGGTTTCCAACCTTTCATTTTGATCCTTTGTTTCCTCCTTTCATGCTCTGCTATTAATCTTCAGTTTCTCTGACATGGAACAGTTCTTAATAGCACCTTCTAAAGTAAAGGGTGGCGGCGGCATCTCATTCTCAGGCTGTCTCCAGATGCTTGGCTTCTGCACCTTTGAGGCTTGTGTAGGGATATTCTGGCCTTCCATTATGAAGATGAGGTCCCAATACATTCCTGAGGAGGCCAGAAGCACCATTATGAACTTCTTCCGCATTCCACTCAATATCTTTGTGTGCATTGTTTTGTACAATGTAAGTTGCTAGTTTTACCATTAGGGGTAGTAATTGTAGAATTGCTCATAAAGCTGAAAAACCTAGATTACTCGCCAGGTGTTTATGCATTTATGCTAGCATTGTATAAGTTTTGATCACCCTCAATAGACTCGGTGCACTGGCTTAACCTTCAGTTAGTTAAGACTAACCTCATTGGTATCCATCTCCAGCATATGACCAACCTGTAACTTGGAAGTAGTTTTCTGCTCCCCCCTCCAACTCACCCGCCACCTATGACTGCAAACATAAAGTCTCTCTGGTTTTCTGTCTGCTCACTAGTTCTTTGGTTTTTTATTTGAAGGTCAATGCATTCCCCATCACCGTCATGTTTGGTATGTGCTCTATTTTCCTCGTGGTGGCATCTATCTTGCAGAGGAGGCTCTTGGTGATCGCAGAAAAGCCAAGTAAATCTTCTCCCTCTACTTTGCAATCTCCATTGAACTTTGATATAATTGCAGAGCTCAGTTCATATTTAGATTATATTGTGCATACTTCATAGTGGAAGAAACATGGTGCATATATTTACCAGTACTTGCCTGTTGCGTTATTACAGAGACAGAAATCTGGGCAATGAAGGAAAGGGATAATGAGGCAGAGCCACTGAACATTTGATCGAACAGACCACCAATTCATTCCATATATCTGCTGTGCTTTCAGCTAGTTTGAAGTTTACATATGATTTAACCTTGAAATTAACAAGGAGAATACGAACATGCCTCTTTGATTTCTACAATTATTCAATTTTGGCTGTCACTTGTCTGACAGAGTAGTGGTGTATCAGTAGTAGTCTTTTTTTGTTCCCCCACCTTTTCTTTTACTGTAAGTCAGTAACGAATTCCATGTCTGGAAAGTAATTCATGTTATTCTTTTCAAAGCTTGGTCTACAAGTCTCCTCAATTTAAAGTATATATGGCTTCTCAATGTGCTTGCCTACCTGTTTGATGCTGTGTTTTCCAGCTTTCGATCTGAAATGTTTTGTTTAGATGATTTTGACGTGTTTTCCAGCTTTCCTGATGCTTTACTTGTAAGGTTTATGTATGATCTCTTGATGCTTTACAAAGAAGGTTTAAGTTACTGAAATTTACTGATAGGTCCTGAAAGTGACATTGATAAATATTGTTAGAGAATAATATAAATTATATTTTACGATTTTATTTAACAACCTGAGTTCTTAAGTTAGATGATTTCTTAATATGGTATTAGAGTTTTGTTGACCCAGCGGTCACGAGTTTGAATTTTACTATCTCCATTCTATTTGATAAAAATCAAGGTGATGTGGGTTTGAGCAAATTTTAAGCTCAAAGAACTTTTATTTAAATGAGTGTGTTAAAGAATAATATAAATCATATTCTAGTTTTACCTAATAAATTAAGCTTTTAGGTGAGATGATTACTTAACAAATACAAGGAGAAAAATGAAATCTTAGCTGAGCAATCTAAGAGTATTTTTGCTGTTAAAAAATAATTTTGAAATTATTTGAATTATTTCTTGTTTTAATGTTTTTTAACTGTTTTGATGTATAATGATGTTAAAAATAAATTTTAAAAAATATATTATTTTAATATATTTAATACTTTTAAAAAAATTATTACCATAATCTCATAATATCTTATCTCAAACACTACCTTAAAAATTAATTACTATCTCAAACACTACCTTAAAAATTAATTACTATCTCAAACACTACCTTGGCAAGCATATCATGCTTTCCGTATTCCATCACAATTGATTTTGACCAATACTTGTGAGGAAAGAACATCTATATATAAAAAAGAAAAATCATCATTAGAAATGATTTTTTTTTTTTTCAAATCTTCCAAATGCTGATATTAAATTTGATTACTAAAAATCAATTAAGCTTATCTTATCTTATAATAGATAATTAATAATTAATAAAAAAAATTATCCAATAAATAATAAATAAAAGATAGTACCAACTGGTGCCATTGCCACCCCCGGCCACAACCTAAACAGTTCCTTGGTAATTAAGAGATTTGTTACATTCCTTATTTTTTTTTTGTTTAAATCCCGAGCCAATGTCTGAATTTTTTATTTTTATTTTATTAAAACTTTTTTAAATGTACCAAATTGATGCAAAGGTATATCCTTAAAAGACTTAGTTGTGGTTCATATATATAAACTAACCCGACAAATTTTTAAAATTGCCCGGGAAAAAAAACTATGTTTAAGTAAAATTTAAACTTATTTGAAAATATATTTAATTTAAGAAAATAATAGTTACAAACTTAATGTACTGTATAAGAATATTGTAGTTTCTGTATTTACGTATTTTTTATAAATATATTTCTCTAATTTTTTTTTTAAAATACTAATATTAAAAATAAAATACAATCTAATAAAACTATTTTAATATATTTTTAAATAAAAAAATATATTTTTTTAAATACACACGCAGTTACAGAAACAAAAACAAGTGTACAAGCTCAATAAGCACAGAATAATCTAAACCACAAAAGCAAAACAAATATACTGAATCAATTTGGTCCCTTTTGTTAATATAATTATAGCTCAGTCCTTTTATGTTTTGACAACCTCCTTCGACAATTGTTGGCATTTTATCTAAATCCGTAATATGTTTTTGTTCATATAATACCTCATATTGTAAAATAAAACTTTTGGGATTTGCCAAAAAATAATAATATATATTTACTAGGACAATGAGCAAGGTCAATAATACTGAAGGGACAAATCTATATGTGCTTATAAATTAATGACTAATATGTAATATTGTGAAAAATATAGTGACTAAAGTGAATTTACTCAAACAAATATATGTACGGAACTGGTTGTTACGTCATGCGATCATGTGACGAGCTGTCTGAACTGAAAGCTTCCATAAGATTTACATCTGAAAATTGAAACAGAACAGGTTTGAATTGTAGTTAAGATGGAAAGATTACCAGCAGATCTTTGTCTTAAGATATTCTGCTGGTTAGATCATCAGAACCTTGCAACTGCTCAACAAGGTCTGTAGAAACTTTCCCTTTTCACTTTCTATCTGATTTCTTGATATTGAACAATAAAATTCTCTTCTGGGCTTGATGGATTCTATTTTCTAGATTCTAAGGGTCGTTTTTTGATATTTTTGAATTGAATTTGATTGCTTTTTCTGTTTTTTGGCTGGTGAGTGATATATCGTGCTTCTTTCTTTGAATGAATAAAAGTGCATGTAGTTTTTATTGAATTTTCGTGGATTATGCTATGTTTTTTTTCTTCAATTTTTTTTATCTTATAGTAGGGTTATAATATTTTGTATTGTAGATTGTAGATTGCAAGCTGTTTACTTTTTTTTTGTAAATCTCTGATGTGAAGCAATTGAATGGTTACTATGAAGGACCAATTGAAGATCCTAGACAAAGGAGAGTGGTTCAAATTTATGAATTTCTTTGAATCCGAGGAAAAAAATGGGTTCTTAATCCCTAGACAAAGGAGAGTGATGTTAATTTTAGAGATATTCTCTCCCAAAATCACCTTTGGAGGCATGTTAATAATGGTCTGGTTCTGAAATGTTTTGCATTTGGAGGTGTAATATGCAGCTGAGCATGCTGTTGAACAGATCTGGAAATGAATCAACGACGGCTATAATATTTAATCGGGTTTCTAAATTTAGCTTGATTATACGGATTCCAGTAGTTGTAGATAGGCGGTTCGGATTTATTGGATACTTCAAACCTGCTGATACAATATTGCTAGTAATTTGTTGGATTTTCTTTGAGTTTTAATTGTGTTATTAACATGGTAATTTGTCATTGCAAAGTTTGCAAGAAGTGGAATTTCTTGGCCTCAGACAACAAGCTATGGTCCAACCTCTTTAAAGAGCGATGGGGGGAAGATCGCGCAGCATTCTACGAGCCTGATGGTTCGAAATCGTGGAAAGATGCTTACGAGGTGCAGGACCGTGGTGATCGAGTTGGATTGTAAGTCGGAAGTGAAATCTCTTTTTTTCCCCCACACAATCTTAAAACTTTTCGACCTGGGATAGCAATTCTGGTTATATGGCATTGATGTTGCCCGTCTGAATGAAAGCGCTGCTCTTTTACTTGTGCAGGGGGCTGAAGATAATCCGAGAAGGCGGCGACTACTATCTTGTTCACCAAGGTGAAATCCATCAGTATCTGGGCTCAAGGAGACAGAGGAAAGGCACAGACAGCTGTCCTCTAAATTCTAAAGGAAAGCTTGTGGGAGATGAATCTCTGAAAGAAGAGAAACCTAGCCAAGGTATTTTGGATCAAATGCTTTTCTTCATCGGAGACCTGGAAGTCGCTTCGACAGACGCTAAACGCGGCCGGGTTCTATGAGACGTAAGTCTTCAAGACATCGCCGGAAAATCTCAAGTGTAGAATTTCTCAGTATGTAAGATGTTGAATATTATCAGTTCGTTCCTGTATTTATCCTCCTAGCAGTCGAAGCATCTCACATTCCAACCATTTCTCTAATGTTTTCAAACTAAATTTCTGTAAAGTGGCAATACCAGAGCAATAGATGGAGTTGCAAACTTGTGTTAATCTGTGAGAACAGTGTACTATAAAAACCAATTGCAGTTGTAATCGCAGTCTGTTTGTACTAGCTAGAAGGCTGGCATTCTATTCAAATTTATATGAAAATGCCCGGTTGAGAATTGTTAGCAGGAAATATGTCTTGCAAGACCAAACACTATCGAGACGGAATAGGGTGGAACGATTCCAGAATATTCGGCTGATATTTTGGTCGAAAAATTCAGAATAAACTGTAATTTAAATCAAGATAAAAAAGATGTTATTTTGTCTTGTTTTTTAACTGGTACGGAACATTTTAACCAATTTGGCCGAAACGAAACAAAACAGATTAGCAGTGCAATGAGTAAGGTTTTTTTATACAAAGTTGAGGGTCTTTCATTAAAAAACAGAGGATTTTTCTTAATCCAATCTTTATACTTTAAGTTTGTTTATATGATTTGCTCGTTTGTTTCATTAACTCTTAACTTTGGATTTTTTCCATGAAATATACAATGAATATTGAGATAAATCAAGAAATAGATAAGAAAAATTATACCAAAAGAGATGAATATAAAAATATAAAAGAATACCAAGAAATAAACCTAAAATGGTAGATATAAACTACAGTGAAACCAAACAAATATAATTAGAAAAGGAACTAAAAATATTTTTTTAAAAAACAAATGGATACAAAACTTAAATACTTAAAAAAATACAAGTGTAAGAGTAAATAAATAAGTGCTATGTAATTATATAAATAATTATTAAACTCGGTATAGGGCATCGATTCAATAATAATTTATCAATTATAAGATTGAATCCAATTGATTAGCAAGATCTTGATAAGATCTGATTAGATTAACTCTAATATGCTTTTAATTTTTTATACCGAAAATAGTTTTTTTATACCCAGAAGAGTTTTGATTACGGAACTGAAGTGTAGGAGTCAGATTAAAAAATTGACTTGTTGAGGGACTATATGTACAAATAGTACAAACTACAAGGACCTCCAACCTCATGAACCTCTCCTCATTTTTTCTTGCTCTTCCAGGGTCTCTAATAAAGCAGAGAATGGAAACAATAAGAAGCTGGTCTTAACGAGAAATTCTCCATCGATTTTTTCACGAAAAAGGGAGAATGAGTGCAAAACTAGAACAGCCTATGATCAGCAACGAGGCCAAAAAGACAAGGGATCAGCCAAATTTGACAGAATGTCAGTCTTGTGGTCTACGCACCCCCATCTCATAAAAGACTCGAGATTTTATACAGTGAGTGGCGAATCGTCCTTCTTTGCACAAAATGTTTTAACCTTGTTGAGTCTTCCAAAATCTGCTCATATTGTTTTAGAAAATTTTCTGCCAAGGCTAAGAGTTTTCGTTGTTGCCAATGTAAGAGGGCTGTCCATAAATCTTGTTTCGCTAATCGAAAAAATGTTGCCCCCTGGTCGTATTCTTGTTATGATGATAGTGGTGGTGGTTTTTCTGTTTGTGTCGATTGTTGGGTGCCGAAATCGGTTGCTATTAAAAGGGGGAAGGTTTGTGGGGTTAGCAAGAGGAACAATACTGGGGTTTTGGGTAGAAGTTTAGAGGATGTGGTTGAGGATGCTGCTTGTACGGTACAGGAGAAAGTTGAGGCTGCGGTTAGGGCTAGAGAGCTGGCTGTGAGGAAGGCTTTGGAGGCGAGGAAGGCGGCGGATGTGGCCAGGAAAACATTAGATTTGGTGGATAATAATGGGAGTGGCAAGGAGAGTAATGATAATGCTGATGATTTTGAATTGGCATTTCGATTGCATAGAGCAATGAATAATTCGCCTCGGATTTCAAGTAATTTGTGCTTGGTTAACTCAAGTTGCACGGGTGTTCCTATGATAGGGGAGGATAATGGTGAAATGCGGACTAGAAATTCAGAATTGAGGAATCTCGGTGCTTTTGAAAAGCTTGATGGTTTTATGAATCAAATTGTGGAGGTGGGGCGTCTGAAATCAAATGGAAATGATGATGGTATAATCAGACCAGATGCTAAGAAAGATGGGAGTGTTGGCATGCAAATGAAGCAGCGAAAACAGAGCTTTTTCAACAAGTTGATAAACTCAAGGGGGGATGATCGCAGTGTGAGCTCTGATTCTCAATCTTACAGGGAAGGAAATGAGTCTATGGTACCTGACTATAAAGGATGCAAGAGAAAGCATGATCGCTATCTGCTGAAGTACAGTAGGAAAAGGGTTTTGTTCAAGTATAGTAGGAGTAAGGTATTGCTCAAGTATTGTAGGAGAAAGATAGATGAGAGGTTAATTCCAAATGGTAGGCCCAAGTTCCTTTATGAAGGTTTGCTCTCAAGAGTTGGGCTTCCACAACAGAAAACTGCTAAGGTGTTCTAAATAACCATTGCGGATATGTTAATGATGGCCATGGATGTTGCAGATTCACCTGTTGATTTCTGTTAGGTTCTCAACTTTTGAGTTTTCAAAGAGTTAAACAAGTTCTCATTTTCCTTTATGTATAAAATTCTGTGTATTTGCTACCTTCTTAAATTTAACCTTTGCGCTTTTCTGTTTTCTGTTTATCTGGTCTCGCTAATTACTCTTTTACATGTTTAGATATCATATCATAAACACACTTTGATATAACATTCATTAATATTTAACCTGAATGACTAATGATTTGAGAATATCTGGAACACTTCTATGCTAAGAGAAGGAATGTGAAAGTAGGAATTTAATATGATATGCAGTAAAGGATCTGTTCCAGGAGTTTTCATCTGCTCTATGTGGCTGTTCAGTTATGGGCCAGGATGCTCTTTGCTGCGCTTCATTTTCAAAAAATGTGAATGCAGATGATTGACTTTGCTTAAAAGAGTTTTATAACATTTTTGTTATTGTATATCGACTATTTGGAAGTTTCAGTATGTTGTCCTTTGATTCTAACAAGGAAAGCTCCCCAATGCCATTTGATTGATTAAAGCTCCGAGCTATGACATTCTGTTTGACATTTTATTTTATATGCTAGTTGGCAGTTGCAGCTCTTGGTCTTCCTTTTGTTTTGCTTTAATCGTTCCTGTGACTCTATTAGTATGAACATGGCATGTCCAAGGAGAAAGATAGAAGGAAAAAGGTGCTTTATTTGAATTCAGTACTGGAAGTATATCGTCTATGGGATGCTGATTAAACAATGCATCAATACAGAATCGAAGTACTGATAAGTAAGTTCATCTAAATGTCTGAGAATTTGCTCCTGCTACTCCATTATAGACTGCAGATACCTTCCTGATCTTCTGCCTTGTATCTTCTGTTTGTTGATCACAAGAAATCTTAATTTTTTTTTTAACAAATCATTGAGTGGGAATGTTTGCATTTGATTGATTCTGCAGATTCTAATCTGTTTATGCAAAGTACGATGCAGCTGCTCCTGCATTTTCCTGCAAATCTTATTCGTTAACAAATCTTCTAATTACTCGTGAGGATCACACACACACACACACACACATGTATATAATCTGTGAATCTATAATGGGATATTCAAGTTCTAACCACGCTTATACCGTTCTCATTTATCAGCGGCGTTCGAGGAAAAAAGAAGGGCCTGGTGTATATGAAAGAATGGCAATGATGAATACAATTAATGATTTCTTCACGGGAACTTTACAGGACACTAAGGAGCTTGGGATTCTTTATGTAGCCAAATGAAATGGAGATTGCATCAGAGAGTCTACTGCAGCCATGCACAGTATTAAGGAGCCCAGCTCCAATAATGAAAATCCCAAAACCTTATCCTGTCCAATCAAGCTCGTATATATCTGTTGTTGTTTGTGAAAACCTTTTCCTATATATGTTGGCTTAGTGATTTCCATGGATCCTCAAGTTTGATCACGGTTTCTTGTTTTGTTTACCATCTTCTGTTCTCTTGGCTTGTGATCAGATTTGTAATCTTGCTTGCTAAATCTATTAATAAATCTCACCTCGTTGTATCAGAAAACAAAAGATGAAAGCAATGATACTATTGCCAATAATGGTGATCATTAATTACTCAAACCTTGGCACACGGCACACACACAAACACACAATACACACACACACACACACACATACACACACATACACACACACACACACACACACACACACACATATACATACTCACACACACACACACACACACACACACACACAATATACATACTCACACACACACACACACACACACACACATACACACACACACACACACACACACAAACACACAATATACATACACACATATCTAATTGATAGAGTGGTGTTGATGGTACTGCACAGGGAATTGCCTGCTACTGGGCGCATACGATTAAAATCTCTTTGGATCCCATATCGTATTTTATCTTTTCAAGATTGATAACGAATCTTGGGAAAAGGTATTGACATGCAGTCGAAATTCCCATGCATGACTGCTGTCTTTAGGGTTTTGGGTTGATCAAGAAAGTATAAATTCCCATGCCCTCATTTGTTTTTCAAGCCAGATGAAGCAGATTGGCACACCATTCTCCTCCTAAATTAAATAGCTGTGATAAAGTATGATTAAGTAGTTAAACTGGATAAAACTACTCAATAAAAAATATTTATTCTGTTTATATATCTACACAATTCCTCTACAGCGATATGGTTTTGATTTCTGGGTTAGGTTAGCTTTTTTTCACTTTTATTTGCATATTATGATGTTTATGCTTCTAAACGAAATATACACATTGTTTTTTCTTCTTGTTGGCTTAAACCTTGCAAGCATTTACCAAGAGCTAAGAAATTGATTAATTTCTTGATATATGTTTCTAGGGTTGCCGCAATGTAGTGTTCATGGGATGCGCGGCGTCAGAAACCATTTCCATGTGCAATGTGATCAACCCCCTACTTATCATCGAATCATTTTATTTGAACCTTTGGCAGGTCCCCAGCTAGCTACAGAAGAAAATCTAAAGACGTGAGAGGAGTTCTAAACTTTTATTATTTCTGAGCAGAAACATGCATGATCATATATATATACAGTTTTTGATACAGCAAGATCCACTGCATGCAACCCCAAAGTTTCCCGATGTCGTGGAGCCTACTACTCCTCGATCCCTTCTGAAACAAAACAAAAGAACGCAGGAGTTGATGAATATTTGAAGCTAACCTAAACTTGTAAGCCAACTAGCTACGGTACAGCTCTCTCTCTCTCTCTCTCTCTCTCTCTCTCTCTATATATATATATATATATATATATGGGAGTTGCTTGTGTGGTGCAAATCATGATCATGAGTTGTTACGGCAAGGGATATGGGAGATGGTCTCCTCCCCTGCAAGTAAAGAAAGAAAGAAAGAACATGCAGCGGCATTACTGATCATAAGTGAGGGAGTGATGGCATCACATTCACCCAAAAGTAAAGGAAAAGCTAAAGATATTTTTAAAAAATAATATAAATTATATTATGGTGTTTCATTTAATAGGTTTAAATTTTTATGTTAGATAGTTTATTAACATAGTATTAGAGTTTTATTTACCGATCGATTACAAGTTCGAATCTCACCACTTTTATTCTATTTGATAAAAATCAAATACAAGATAATGTAGATATGTACAAATTTTAAGTTTAAAAAACTTTCATTTGAGAAGGTATATCAAAGATTAATATAAATACCCAAGAGGTCCTGGCGTGAGTGGTGAGGGCGCTCTCGTTCTTTAAGAGAGGTCAGGGGTTCAATCCCTACTCTTGTATGGAGCCGGCCATTTGAGGGAGCACTTTCACCTCTTCGGGGCCCACCCGGTGCGAACGTGGATTAGTCTGGACCAGTGTCTAGGACACCGCGTGGTTTATACCAAAAAAAGATTAATATAAATAATATTCTAGAATTTCACTTAATAATTTAAACTTTTAAGTGAGATAGTTACTTTATATATCTAAATGCGAATATACATGGAGTCATGGCTTGTCGCTAGCTAGCTAGTTACAGGATATATATATACACTTTATTATAACAGCATGAACATAAAAGTCTTAACATCTAAAAATATCATTACTATTACAGCTAAAACAATAAAAATTATTAAATTACCCCGACGAAAAAAATCCCTGCAAGATAGGGATCGAACCACTGCTCTCCTTAGAAACAAGCTCGCCTGTTTTCCACTGAGCCTTTCTTTGTAACTTACCGTGCCAAAATAGATAAATATCATGAAAAAAGCGCAGAACAACCCGAAAACTAAGCAACATTATTGTAATTTATAGTGATTTGTCTCATATGATGCAGTAACCAAACTCTGATTTCTTTTAGTATATAGTATAATATATATATTTCTTAGCAGGCATTTATTAATTTCTAGCCTATAATTGGAGAGTATCTTTCACTGTGAAACGAAAAGAAAAGGGGAAGGAATCATCAATCCATGGAGTAAATTAATGGGAGAAGCAAAGCCACAGCAGCAGCGTTGAGGCTTGAGGCTTCATTACATTTGATAAGAGGAGAAGCAGCTCTCTCTTATACGCATTTATTGCTTTGCGTGCGAGGATCCATGGCAATCTTGCTCCACACCTACCCTTCAAACTCAATCTTCTCCTCATTATTATTATTTATTTTTTTTGCATTTTATGCTACGTAGTATTTCTACAATTTTTCATGAAAAATATTAAAAAATAATACTGATATAAAAAAAAACATATATTTCTAAGTCTTGATTGATGTACCCGCTAGCCTGAAAATACTTTAATTTAGTGCTAAATGAAGAAATAATAAAAAGACACCATTTTGCACATCTTGGCCCGAATTTTGCTCAAGTTTCATAATTGTTCCCATCATATGCCGCAACATTCAATTGAACTGAAAACATTTATTCCTCTTTGGCATAAAATAAATATGCCTGGCTAGTTTAGGATATTCCCAATCAAACACATTTATAGAATTTATATATATATATATAAAGATTTTACCTATGTTCTATTAAAATATTTAAGTGTGAGTTTTGGTAATGGGATGCAGAAACTCTTGTAAATATGTGTTTTAAATGTGTTTTTTTTATGCTTACAGTGATAATATATTAAAAAACACCCACAAATATTAAATTATTGCTCTTACAGTCTAAACATATTTTGAAAATAAATAAATAAATATAGTATAAAACAGCACCAAACCCTGTCTAATTATAAAGATCTCCACGATCTCACCACCCAAAGCGAGGTAGATGTATTTTTTTTGGTTTTCATTTTTAAACCTAAGACTTGAGTTCAATGTACACGTCTTATCTAAGCAATTTTCATGAATTATTTTAAAATTTCTGATTAAGTATCATGGGTTTAAGAATGTATTTTAATTTTTTAAAAGAAAAAAAAAAGTTTTTTTCGTAGCATATCTTCTAGTTTTCCTCACTCTATACCTATTGTGTTGTCTAAAATATTAGCACCGTTAGTTAATAAATTAATAGATATTAGCACTAATATCTATCCCTTGTCCCCTCAACAACTACAAAATCATCGACCTTCCCTCCATGGAACTTTTTCTTGCCTCCTCGAAGACCATGCATCCACAGTACATGTTGTTAAGTAATCATCTCATCTAAAAATAAAAACCTTTTAGTCTTGAAACTTGCAAAGACCCATATCACCTTGTGCTTGGTTTTTTTTATCAAATAGAATGGAGATTGTGAGATTCGAACTCGTGACCGCTGGGTCAACAAGGCTCTGATACAATGTTAAGGAATCATCTCATCTAAAAGCTTAAGCTTGTAAGTGAGGCCCTAGAATATGATTTATATTATTCTCTAACACATACATGATAAACACTAGATATTAACTAATTATTTCATCTAAAAATTAAAATTTTTAAATAAAATAATTTTTTAATATGATATCAGAAACTTATTAATGGTTAAAAATTAAAAATCTCACCATCCTCATTCTAAGCATAAAATAATATAGATTTATACAAATTTTAAACCCAAAACCCTTTCAATTCATAAAATATATAAAAAAATATCAAAAATCACAACCCTGCTCGATCTCCTGTTAGCTAGGGATGGATCTGTTGTATCCATGGTTTTGTGTTTGTCAACAGAAGCTTTTAGCAGCTAGCTACTGCTGCTTCCTCTTTGATAGCCGACACTGATGAGATAGTCATCACTATAACCCTTTACTTCGCGTGTTCAAGTTATGACTGTAACTAGCAGGTAGCTAGGGTTAGTGCACGCATGGCTTGCCTTCGCATTTGCAACCCAGGAACAGTGATAGATAGAATCAAATCATTCCCTTTTCTTTTTCTTATATATATATATATATATATATACACACACTATAATTTTGCTTTCAATCTGATTCAGACGTTACCCTCCTGCTGCTGCTGCTGCTGCTGCTGGTCTCTGCCTTTTTCTATTTCTGTCAATACTCTCTTATCTGTAATCATATCATACAATTACACTATCGATGCTCTCTACCTCGGCCCACATGCAATTATTGCAATCATGGATGTGTTAAGTCTAACATTAATCCCTTTTCCACCCTTGTAATTAAGCACTTCTGTCAATATATATATACATCGTTTACTGGGAATTTATATATAATTGTATTTGTATTTGTGTTTGTTGTATCTTTCATAATAACTTATCGATCCTCCTCGTTGAATAGAGATCAAAAACTAACAGAGTAGCTGTTAAAAGCATGTTTTTGTTTTGAAATATTTTATATCATTTTAAAAAATAAAATAAAATGATATTGTTTTTACTCTAGTTTAAATTCCAGTCTGTTCTGGATTTTTTGGCCAAATACTGGCCGAAATATTTTGGTTTCGTTCCGTTTCATTTCGGCTAAATAATATTTTTTTTAAATAATGAATAATTTTACAATATCAATCATATATTTTAATCTGACTATTAGATTGAAATGAAACTTTATGATGAGTCTCTTGGCATATTTATATTATTTTAAAATTTCAAAACAATCAGAGAATATAATGAATTTACGAGATTGATGATGATATTCTTATAATATTATACATGTTCATAATTTTATTCAGAAAAATCATTTTATTCAATTATTCAATATCAAAATTGCACAATTCTAAATAATTTTGTTCTTGAATTTGAACTATTTTTTTTAAAATAATATATACCTTCAAAATCAAAACATTTTATTCCAATTAAAAACACCTATAAAAATGTAATTTACCATCTTGGTTAAAAGTAGCTGATCATGAGGTTGAAGGGATATAATGCGACTCTCATGATCCCACCAAAGCTAATATAGTAGCTAGCTAGTAATCCATGCTATAGGCCTGTTTGGGGAGAGCTGTTGTGGTAGTTTTTTAAAGTGTTTTTTATGCTGAAATACATCAAAATAATATTTTTTTTATTTATAAAAATTATTTTTGATATCAGCACATCAAAATTATCTAAAAACACCAAAATATATTCATTTAAAATAAAAAAAAAATATTTTTTTTGAAAACAACGTTTGAAACGTCGTCCCAACACAGGCAGGGCATTATGGCGAGGCTCAAATGTTAATTTGCACTGATTTTGCAATTCTGAAAGCTCTCTCCTGCACGCATGACCATGTAAATCTATATTTATTCTACTTAATGCCACCTTGATCATATTGTAATAAACAGAAATCTTCTTTTCTAAAAGAAAAACGAAAACTAGCAGCCAAAGGAGAACCCATCAAACACATTCCACACATGAATGAAGGGTTGGATGGATAATAATTATAAAATTCCAAAGTCTGCAACACAACACAAAGATTGATGGATTCCACTGTTCTTTCAGAATCGTACGTCGTACCACGTATACCTGCTTGCTACATGATATATACTCAGAGAGGTCCACCTATTTAGTATTTTTTATTTTATTTATACGAGAAAACCCTACGGGAAATCACAATTTGTGAGATCAAATGAATTATTAAAACCCTAGTGGCTGTTCTAGGTTTATTATAAAGGTTTGATTTTTTATTTTACTATCCGTAGATAATATTATATTGTGTTGATGAAAACTGTTTTTTTTTTAATATTATCCTTGTATTGGTAACACAAAAGATTAAAAAAAGAGAAGATTAGTTACAATGTCTACACTTGGAATTGATCAACTTAATCAACTAATGAAGAAAGAGCTAGCTAGGAAAAACAATCGACAATATTAAGAATTATTATGTATAATTAATTACTGGAGTGTCTGATTTGTGCTTCACTGTTGTAGTAGCTAGCTAGGAGCAAGATGATGAGCTGTGGGAAGTGCAGCGGCAGCAGGTAGAGGCAGACGAGTGTGTTCCATTGTTTCATCTCACCTACTGCTTCATTAATTACAAGTTAGAAGCCATGCCAGCCCACGACGCCCTGCTGGTTTCTGTCTGATCCATTTCTCTTCCTCACACCGAGCTCTGCAAAAGGATCATTTTCAGGTTCAGTGTTTCATAAATCTTTTCTGTTTTTTTTCCTGGTTATGAATGAACCCTTGACCCGATCGATGCATTTTAAGCTTCAACCAAGGCCGATCATCATCAGCTGAATTCTAGCGTAGCCCCACCATGCTTGGCTCATTCTCACAGCTCATGAGTTCATCTAGTTCGCATGTTCAAGATCAAGAGGTTCCACGGCCACAAACAGCTTTTCAATTGCTGGTCACCTGTGCAGACCTGATCTCTCAGTCTGACTACTCCGCCGCGAAACGCCTCCTCTCCATTTTGTTCTCCGACTCTTCTCCTTACGGTGACTCTGTTGAGAGGTTGGTTTATCAATTTGTTCGAGCCCTTTCTCTCCGCCTCAATCGCCATGGCATCCCCACCAGCACTGCTCCTGTTCCTGGTACTGTTTTCAGCGTCGTCAACAGATCATCAATAGTTAGTACTTGTCCTCCTTGCGGTACTAATAATAAGATGTTGAGCTGCTACGATTCGGACCAGGAGACTCTTCGGTCTTGCTATTTGTCCTTGAATCAGATCACCCCGTTCATAAGATTCAGCCATCTAACAGCAAATCAGGCTATCTTGGAAGCCATACGAGGAGGGCAGCAAGCCATCCACATCATAGACTTCGATATCATGCATGGGGTGCAATGGCCGCCATTGATGCAAGCTTTAGCTGATCGGTCCACCAACACTCTTCATCCTCCTCCTATGCTTCGAATCACTGGAACTGGCCATGATTTGAACATTCTACACAGGACAGGAGACCGGCTTTTGAAATTTGCCCAGTCTTTGGGCCTCAGGTTTCAGTTCCACCCTCTTCTTCTTCTCGACAATGACCTTACCTCTCTTGCCCTCCATCTCCCTTCAGCCATTACTCTTCTCCCAGATGAAGCCCTAGCCGTGAACTGCGTGTTGTATCTTCACAGGTTCCTCAAGGATGATTCTCGCGAACTCCTCCTTTTTCTCCATAAAATCAAGGCCTTGAACCCTACGGTGGTGACAATTGCTGAAAGGGAAGCCAACCACAACCAACCTCTCTTCTTGCAGAGATTCCTGGAGGCCTTGGACCACTACAAAGCTCTCTTCGACTCCCTAGAGGCAACCCTCCCGCCAAACAGCAGGGAGAGACTAGCAGTTGAGCAGATATGGTTTGGGAGAGAGATAATGGACATTGTGGCAGCAGAGGGAGAAGGAAGAAGAGAAAGGCACCAGAAGTTTGAGACATGGGAAATGATGCTGAAGAGCGTAGGGTTTAACAAAGTTCCATTGAGCCCCTTTGCACTTGCGCAGGCCAAGCTCTTGTTAAGGCTACATTATCCATCTGAGGGTTATCAGCTTCAGATTCTGAAAAATTCTTTCTTCTTAGGTTGGCAGAATCATTCCCTCTTCTCTATCTCTTCCTGGCACTAGCTAGCTTTGCTAGAATATTAATCAACAGCCTTCTAATTAATGATCATTAATGCATGTGTCTCCTCTTGTACATCAGTTCTAGCTCTCTTATATTCATATATAGTAATAACTATCTGTCTTATATTTAGATCAGGAGTGAAGTTTTTAATTAATTCAGCTAGAACAATCAATGTTTTGTACTTGGAATGTTCAAAACATCGATTATTATACATATCGAGGGAAGGTGCATGACAGTCAGTTTCCACTGACAAATTAAGCAGTCTCAAAGCATATAGCAGCATTTTCTCAAAAGTTTTTTTTGTTAATTAAAATATCAGTGCGATAATATTGATCAGGGTTGTCATGTTTCAATGATCTTTGATGATAGCTTTACTTTTAATTGGAATATACATAAGCTCTATCCATGGTGATGATCATGTTTGATGATGAGTTTTACTGATTTGCAAGCAAATGATGAGGAGAGAAGCCCACCCACCGGCCATTGTTTCCCAAAATTCCTTTGTCTTGTTGCAGATAGCTAGCTATCTAGCTAGGGCTGTGGTTTCATCAGCAACTTTCAAGATCGAGGGGATGCGAGAGAGAAGATGAGCTTGAGCAGCTAGCTAGGGTTTCTCTTCTTGTTTTTAGCACCAAGTAACCCGTATATTCCTATCGCTGTCTCTCTCCTACTCTCACCACTAATCAGAACCCTAATATCTGCCCTTTGTCCCCTCATCAACAAAATCATCGAAGTTACCAAAATAAACCTTGTTCTTGCCTCCTAATACCATGCATGCAACCCTAGAAAACCCTCATGCTGCTAGCTAATTAAGCTAGCCAGGGATCTCTCTCGCGTGTCGTGACGTACGTAGTTATTTATTTTTGGAAGGATAACTACTTTATATTTATATATGTATATATAATGATGGAGTGAAATAGTAAAAAAGTAGTTGTTTAGGGAGATAACTTGAAAAGTTAAAAGTTGTTTATAAAAAAAATAAAATGATTGTATTGTAAATGGGATAAGATGAAATGAAAGAAAAGTAAAAGAGCAATTAAATTGATGATGTGTGTTTATTTATATTTAAGTATTGTCTATATTATGAATAACATCATTATCTGTGTAACTAAAATTAAATTCATTATACTCTTAATAATAATAATAATAAAAAAATGATACATAAACATATCATTTTTACAAGTCAAACACTCCATGTTATCATGAAAGAAATAAGATTCAAGCCCAAGAATGAATTTCACGTGAAAGAAGAGCACTAATACATGATTCAATAAATTCTTAGTTTGAGGATGCATGTTTTGCAAAAACAAGTATTGTCAAAAACAAAATGCACTCTTTCTAAAGTAACATGAATATTTTCTGTGTATTCCTTCTCGAAAATGCTCGACACCCATGATGAAACTTCCATGTACATATTTTATTTAAACCACAACCTCATCATGTCGCTTAGTTTTTCTCCCCCGAAATTGTAATTTTAAAGTTCTATCTCGATCCCACCAAGAAATCCTCCCAAGAGAATGTAGTTTTAACAAAATCTCTCACCACCTTGAGCCTAACATAATTTATAATCCCATCCGGATGCCATTTCCTCATCCCAAGAGAATGTAGTATTAACTCCTTTTAGAACGAAGTGATGGAGTATATATATATATTGATGAGTTCACTCATTGGGGTAACCAAAGGGATAATTAGTGGCCAGCGATCAGGATCCCAACTGAGCCAGTACTGTATCTAAAATTCTCCCATTTATATTTTCTACACGTGCACCTCCTTGCATGGCCATTAATTGGCTGTCATTTATTAGAGAATTAGGGTTGTAATTTATTTGAGAATTAGGAGAGGAGGTAGAAGAAAGATGGCACGATAAGCTTAGTGCCTGTTTGTGACATCGTGTCGAACGTCATTTCTAAAAAACTTAATTTTTTTTATATTTTAAATGAATATGTTTTAGTGTTTTTAAATTATTTTGATATGTCTGATGTTAAAAATAATTTTTAAAAAATAAAAAAATATTATTTGAATATATTTTAGCATGAAAAATATTTTAAAAAATTACTGTAACAATTCTTCGAAAGAAATCTATTACTAATGGTTCAACTATGACAGCTGACACTGATAAGATGGTCACTAGCTAGCAGACCAAAATCTAAAATTTTAGTTTGCGTGTTTCTTATTATAATCTGCTGCTGCCGCCTTCCTCTGCTTTTCCTATTTCTATCATCATCACTACTAACTCACCTGTCTGATCATACATGAAAGATGATACTTTCTCCCTCGGCCCACATGCAATTATTACAATCATCAACATTAATTCCTTAGTACATTAATCGTATAACTCTTATGTATAATACAATTAGGGTTTATGATTTTAATGCAAAGTAATATCTATTATTTTATTTATTTATTTATTTACATGTATCAATACAGTAACACTGAAATGGATAGTATCCTATATTTAAATATGACAAACTAATAATTAATTATTTATGTGGAGCACCACTCTTTGATGAAACACTAATGTACTAAGCTTATAGATTTTGTGATCAGTCCTTTTCTGAATATATTGGATTTTTGACAGAAGAACTGTTTAGGCTAAGATTATTAATTCTGTTGTCTTTTTTTTTTTTATTAATATGAAACATTTCAGTCAAAACAAAATGAGATTAACAATGTAGTATCATAGTTCAAAGCAAGTATTTGTTGGTTGGCGATGAGGCGTATAATGGAAAAGAAGAGATTAGAATTTTATAAACTTTAAATTATATTTGTATTTAAACGTTTATTTCCATCAGAGGTATGGCTTCAATGGAGAAGAAAGCCATGCAAATATTTTTGACGACATAAATGAGGCAGGCATGATCTCAGATATGAAATTTAGTGGGGAGTTTGGCTATGTTACTGGTTACAAAAAAGTTAATCAATGGGTAAGTCTAGAAGCTGTCAATGCGATGATTGTTTTTTTAAATGATTCTTATTTATAAATATATTTTTTTATTTTTTTTAAATTTACTACCATTTAAAAACATTAAAAATCTAATTTAAAATATAAAAAAATATTATTTTTTACCAAATAAACCGGCTCTATGTACATCTTGAGGCTTTGAAAGGGCAAGTGAATGCGTATCATGGGTGCTCAAAAATACAAAAAACAAAAGGGCGTATGATGGTTTATTTCAGGCATTTATTGAGTAAAAAATTCATTGAAATCGTCTAATGCACTGATTTTATGAGTCCATAATTATTAAATCCAACTTAATCTATAATTCAATATCTAAATATGGTAGAACAATTTTTGAAAAAGAGACATCTTGATAGAAGAAAAAAAACATGCAGTATTTCTCTATAGCTTATAAGGATGAAATCAAAGACATGCAATCCTTGAAAAAGTTTTATGTTATTAAAGCTTTAGATGTTATTTATATATTTTTTTTAAATAGAAATTTTATAAACTTGTTGAAATTGAGCGATAAAATTTAAACTCGTAATCACCGACAAGATCCTAATAGTATATAGAAAAATTATGTCATTCAAAAACTTAACTATTACATTAGATTTCTATGTTGTAATTTATATAATTTTGTAACAGGTTCCACCACCCAGCTTTACCAGCGCCACCGGAGATTTGATCACAGGGAAAGTAATGGTGATTCTCTCTGGAGGTGGTTTTGCCCATTTCTGATTTTCCTCAGGTTTCATAATACCAAAATTTTGAGAGAGGTTTCATAATCATCACCTGAACCCTCAGGCGACAAGGCATTGTTGACGGCGTAAGCATCACCTGGGAGGGATGGAACCTGCAAAACACTCGAGGGAAGAACAAGAAGGATTTTTATTTCCTCAAAAAATGAAATAAATCAGCACAAAAATATAGATCATCCACGAAAGAAAAGGGTTCGAGCTCACATTGTCTTTTATCACAAACAAAATAGATTATTAATCTTACAAACCAGATAAATTTCCGGTTCTCCCATACTCCCAAGAAAAGAAATTCATTATGATAAACACCGTTGCCAATGAAACATTTCAAATCAAAAGACTTAAAGAATGGATGTTATAGCAGTAGGGTTTCCAATACATTTAGTGGTTTAAACATATTTGCTTAGACATAATAGTCTAGCTAAAATTCTCCAATCCAGTTCAGGTCTTTATATCTCCTTACGAACTAAATAACCTCACTAAGAACTAGTCAGAAGAGAGAGATATTGATGTGCAAAACAGGTTCAGAAACATCATACAGTTGAAACACAAAATAAAAAAGTTCAAGCGAATCAAAATCTTACTGGGAAAGGCCACTGGACCGAAGAACCAGGCTAACCCTATCTTCTTTCACAAGACCAGGGAAGGAACAATGCATACACGTGTGTTGTGATCTAGATGGGTTTCTTAAAATCAAACGCTCTCTACCCTTCAGGGGCAAAAACGAAGAGTTCACACGACTGCTATTCTGACATGAAAATCTTCTAACAGGCCTATCATCTAACATTGCTAGAAATCAATGGCAATGCAGACTGGATCAGATCTTGCAACTTGATATTCAATCTGGAGACAGTGTTCTTATACGTTTTGCATGAAATTATTTCCTCAGCAGAAAAGTCAGCTTGCTGTAGTGCATGGAGCTGCCTCTCCAAGTACCTCCTAAGACTAGCCTCTGTGATGTTAATGAGACTGAGAGAAGGATTTGTGTGCATAAATTTGGTAATGAGAAATCCTGCTAGGATCTGCTGATCGCCCTTCACAAGCTCAGAAATGAAGCAGGGGAACATGATTCTTCTGAAAAGTAATAACACGTCTTTCTCTGTGTTTACACGTTCATTTGTTGCCTTGTTCATGATTTTTGATGACTGAGCTTCCTGGCTCTGGCGTGAGAAATTCCCAACCAAATAGCAGAGATAAGAGAAAGTAGTGCTGTAAGAGGGTTTGGCGATTATAGATGAGATAACCCCAGAAGATAACACGAGCATTAAGAGCTCATGGTCCCTGCCAGCTGAGTCCAAAATCCCTCCTTGTTTCAGCTTGTCTTCAACTACATCCAAACACTGCAACTGTATTGCTTCATAAGGCAGAAGAAGCACCATTTTTAGAGCCATAAATGAATCCTTCTCATGTAAAGCCTGGCTCAAGCTCCTAGCATCATCTTCGTCAAGCAATATTCCATTAGATTTTGAAAGTGATCGATCAATCAGCCTTGACACATCCTTAAACTGGGACAACCCTACGAGCTTTTTGAAAATTTCCATCCAACAAACATGTAAAGGATGAACATGATTAGAATTCTCTGTCTTCTCTTTCTCAGGAGCTTCTTCTTCCTGAAAGCTTTCCCATCCTTCATCCCAACCATCATTACTCCAGCAATTTTCTGCTTCTGTTGCTTCTATTGCTTCTGTGGTATCTACCTCATCTTTTGAGGTTACAAAAAAACCTTCCCACTCTTCTAAAATGCCAATCAATGCATCATAAATGAGGTTGTGTACTGGAAGATGCACACAACTTCAAGAAGCAAGAGACTGCGGTCTCAATATTCACGAGATTATTAGGGGTAATTTCTATCCTAGGGGATATGGAAGATGCAAGCTGAGATGATTTGAGGGCAACCAGTGTACTCGTAAACCTGCTAGAAGCATCTATATGATCAGGCAACCCCTGATTTGCAGAAGTCTCACTATTGTCACTGGTAGAGAACAACCCCTCCCATCCTTCCCATGATAATAGATTAGATTCTAGCTCTGTACGGAAGCCCTTAATGTTTCTACCTGTTATGAACTGCATAATCTCTAGAACATATACTCGAACATGGCTAGGGAGCTCCAAATTATTAGAGAATTGGGCCATTCTTTCCCAAACTGCATGCCTGACTCTCTGCAAATCCTCTTTTTGACCTTCCAACTTGCTCAGAGATGATAACAAATGATAAAAATTCTGGTGTTCATGGGATCCACAAACCAAATCTCTTAGAATCGGCTCCAGCATATTTATATAGAGATGGGGAAGATCCGGGGATTCATTGTCAACAGTTGGAGCTGAACTGATGGCACACTTTGACATTGCTTCCAAGAATACTTCTGAAATGGCTCCAAACCCGCAACCAGCATATAACATAGATCTGCAGAAGATTGGTATCTCAACAGAAAAATCCCCAATTAAACCACAACTTGCATAACCAATTAAGGTGCCCCAGACCTGACTTGGTGAAACACTGTCCTCCATCACTAACCTCATAAGAACCTTCAGACCACTAGATAAGAACTTTGGATCAAACCCTGAATTTTCCAACTGAACCCTCATTTAATGCCATTTCCTGCATTTCTTCACTCAATTTAAGCCAAAAGTTCAGAAGGATGATGAGGCAATCCTGCCATATTGAGTTATCTGGTATACTATCATGAGAATCATGCAGGGGTATAATCACTGTGAAGTATTGCTTCATAATATCTAAAGAATCTGAAAGTGCCAAAAGCCTGATATATGTTCTACAAAAATCATACGTTTGCTCCAGTTGACTCAAAAAGTCCTGAAACTTTTCAGCATTTCTGACATCAAACTCTGTTCCAACTCTATTTCCCAAAGTCATCAATAGACTCAGCACATAATGTTTGTAGACATCTGGCCATGATATGAGACCTTCGGGTACTGAATCAGTGTAGATACTGACCAATGCTTGTACCATTTTTGCCAAGGCTTCCACGCTAAATTCATCAACATGTGAAAAGACTTCATTTTGGAAAGACTGCAAATTTAAACCATCTAATCCAGCAACATTCTTAAAGTTTAGGTTATTAATAAAGGAAACCCTTTGACTTTCTTGCTCAAACACCTTGTACAAATGAGCTAATTCAAGAACAGACAAAATTTGATGAATTTGGATGAGCAGTTGACAATGATTCTTTGGTTTCTTCCAGCCGCAAGTAGCAATCAGAGAGGAGGCCATATATACAAGCAAGGCGTATCTTGTTGCACCCATCAATTGCAGGGTATACAGCCAAGGAGATAGTTTTGATGGTTTCAGAACCACAGCCAACTATTTCTTCCTTGACCTTCGAAATTTCAGCCTTAATATCATCATCAGACCAAATCTCAGAAACAAGAATAGAACTTAGATACCATTGTAGCACCTGCAGGACAGAGAAAATACATTATATAACAAACCAAGAGAGCAAGTGGATGTCTCCTCCAAGCATAAAGATATTTACAGATACACTAAAATACCTCAGTGTGATTTAATCCATAGGCATCGACCAATTTTAACACGTCCCTTATAATGTGCTTCTTTTCCAACTTTACTGATTCAATCAAGGAGAAAATAGCACTCTTGATGTAGTCAAGGTCACCAGACAGAAAACGCCCAGTTTCAACTCCTGGAATGATTTTCTCCAACTCTCTAGTTTGTTCTGCTTCGTGTTTTTTTTCTTCTAATTTGAGCTTCCATTCCCTCCAAAACGTGGACTGTACTTCATCAATTTTGGTCATTTCATCTGCATTCAATAGGCAAAACAGCAAACAAAAGAAATACCATCATTGCACTGGAAATAACATTTAGTGTTATTTTCTTAAGAGATGATATTATTATTAGGGTCATATCAAAATTGTATGCCGAGAAGATTTTTGAAGTCACATAAAGGACTAAAGCCAATCACCTGAACTAGGTGGTTTGTGCTTCTCTTTAAACTTCCTCAGCAGCAGCTCTCTCCTCTGAGCCGGACCCTTGCACTCAACTCCATAGTTATGTAATAAACTGTATGTCATTCCCACATTCATGATGCTACAAATTTCTTGGTAATTCTCCCTTGTCTTTAGCTGCTCTTCTATTATTTCTACTCCACTAAAGGCATCCACGAGATTCAATAAGAAAGAGCACCCTGTGATGTCTTCCTCTTCAGTAGCAGGTGGTTCTATGATTGATTTTGCCAGAGAGGCAATAACATCATCTCTGGGAGCAAAACCATTTCTTGCCAGCCAGGACAGGATAGTCACCACAGCTTCTGTTCTTATGCTGACATAATGCTTTCCAGGAATGAAGTTAGAAAATTTCTTACTATTTTCTGCTTTCTTACTCAATTCAAGCAACCATGGAAGTTGAGTAGTGGCAAAAGATAGGAGTTTTCCATTTTCCCGCAAAAAAGACTCCAGATCAGTTCCACTATCCACATGCCAGTTTTTAGTAACAAAAGAAAGTGTATTTTTAATGTTACTGAAACAAGCTTCTAGATCTCCACTGCCTGCTCCTCCAACCAGTTCAGAGCAATCTTTGAGGTCAACTATTTCTTCAATACCATGAGCTGGGAGTGATGTAATGGAGGAACCTTGATCTGAGAAGCTGGACGGACTTGTCCCAGTCAAGATAGACAAATTCTCACACTGGCGTTGCATATCAAGATCTTTCCATGCATTAAGCAACTCGCCAATAGATTCCTCATCACAATGACTCAAAGCAAACCCTAGCAGCTGCTTTCGAGAGCTTATATCAATATTTTCAAGGGCAGGACCCCTTGCTATTGCAGCACATAGATCCCAAACAGGACCATGCCCTTTTTTGGCAAGAACAAGGCAGAGATCAAATGCCAATTGCAGATCACCTGCCACTGCAGCTTCTCTAGCAATAGCTTCCTGAACAGTAGATATATCATCTGAAGAGTTCAACCCAAGAAGTTTGGCAACCTCAATGAGTTCATCAACATGTAGATAAGCTCCGGCTTGGCTAGTGATTGCCATTTTGATGATCTCCATAGGATCCTTTATTTGCCTGAACTGCATAGGTAGTAGAGTCACTCCAAGATAGGGAAGTTTAACAGTGAGAGCATCGATTAAATCAGCCTCTGTCTGAACATTTCTGCTATTTGGAAATAAATTAAGGCATTCCTTGGCCTTCCATATCTGAAACAAGTTGCAGAAACATATTCAATCAATTTATACAGGAAGACAGCCATTTGACAAACGAATCAATGTCAGCTAGACTTCAATGAGAATATAAATCTAAATAAGCCAGAAACTACTCCCATACAATAGCGATAGGTAAAGAATTTACAGAGATTTTTTTTTAATATGTTTATATATATTTATTACAATTGTAATAGTATATATACCTCAATACCTCCCCATAACAATGATGAAAACATTACTGTATATTATAATGTTGCTTGTAAAAAAATATAGAAAAACTATAACATATGTTACCATTACTTATTCCATAAGTGTGTTAAAAGGATCCCATCGCCCTTCCAATCCCACTCCATTTAAAAAAATAAAACCTCAAAAGCATTATTTCATTATCCAACATACATCATGATACAATACATCAGTAAAAGAGAATTAGAGGAAGATGAGTTACACATGAAAAAAATTGACTTTCACCCACAATTCCTTCTCTTGCATCGATTTAGTTTTAGCTTCGTGGAAATAGACACATCAAAAAGATATGACATGTTAATAGCCACAAAATTCATTTTTTGACAAATAATGAACAATAAACCAAAAGATTTTCTCGGTTGCACAGATATCTAATAAAAATAACAGTTGTCATACAAAGAGTGCCTTTCAAACAATTCCTATCAAAACAAAACATGGCATACTAAAAATATATTCAAATTTGTCTATGATGGATATATAAAGAAACAAACATATCAAACTATTGCCAGAAATCACAAGCCATAACAAAGTTTAACATGTGTGCTTACTTCAGAGCAGGAGAGACTTGAAGCTGAGAAGAAATACTCCCGTGCTGCTTGAATAACAAGATTTTCTGCTTTCTCTGATGCCAAGGCTACAGAACTTGTACCTTTCAGATAATTTCTTGCAAGAGAAAATTTCCCAGCTTTCAGCAGTCCTCTGCAGAATTCTACAAGCATGTACTCTGGGTCAAGGAAAGGAAAAGCCTTATCTCGCAAGCATTGCACATCACGCCACATGTTTGCCCAATCATTATCTGATCGACCCGGCTGTCTCCGAACATATTTTGAGAGTATAAGACGAAGAATCTGTTTTACACCTTTTTCATCTGCATGAGCTTCCAGGAAAAACTTCATTGGCTTTGGAACCTAAAACAAACAATTCATTGCTATCACATTAGAGTGAACAAACTACACGAGCAGTTAATGGCTCTAGACCACACAATCTGCATTTCAGTCTCACTTTTAGAATGCTGAAAGCCTAAAAAAAATTCATTTATCATTATTGTTCCACAAATTACAGTGAAAGAGCATGTTAGAGAGTGAAGATGCCTGAATAGAGACATATATCTAATGATTCCTTTATTTGATGCTTGTAATGAATTCCCTGATCAAAAGAAGCATGGGCCATAGAAAACTAATGACAAACCTGATACAATGCCAAAAGCCTCCCTGCTTCAATATGACCTTCAGCAAGTTTTAGTCGTTTCTCAAACCCCTCAATAGATATTCCAACATCTGTTAAGGTGAAATGCTATCGATTATTTTTTTATCATCGATAATTCCAATATCTAAGATAGCTGAACAATCTCAATAATAAAAATAGACACATAAATGCACATGCCATTTATTTGTGTAATTTGATTTTTCTATACATCTCAGTCTTCAGCAGAATATAATAGTCATTAAAAGGCAAGACTCTTGAATATACAAGTGGAACTTGAAAAGAAAAGTAAAAGTTCCAGATCCAGGAAAAGTGATAAAGAAAACCCATGTTACCGCAGCTCCTGAAATTAAAAGCAACCCAAACTTGGGAGAATAACTTCATTGGAATGGTCTTTATCTTCTTAGCCAATTCCCATGTCAAGTTGGAAGTTTCATAGCTACATCTTTGGGATAATAAGAAACTATTTTGTATTACACGGACTTTACCTTGCTTCTGTGGGAGCTTTGATAATAAGGCAGCCATTATACTCCATCTATCTGTAACAGTGCACAAATAAATGCACTGCAAAGCACAATCTACAGCCTCAATCTCATCCTTGAAGAAACCATTAATATGCAATTCCCTGCAACCTTCCTCAATAACCATCAAGCATATGTCCAGTTTATTCTCCGAAGCAATTTCCTTCAGCCATTTAACCAGAAATGAATCATCCATGTGAACTGAAGGGAAATGCCCATCCATATCCTGATCTTTAGTAGAAGGGATGTTGTGAAACCTGTTTTGCATAAATGGAATTGCCCTATCATGCAGCTTTTTTACCACACTTTCCTCTTTCACTCCCTTAAGCATCATTCTGAATTTTTCATAATCAGATAATTGTTCCCAGGAGATAAGGCTCATATTGGAGCATGTGTCAACATCATTTTCATCGGAATAAATGAGCTGGTGCAAGTATAGAATATCTTCATGAAACTTCTGTAACTCAGAGATGCCTTTGCGGCAAGCAAAATCAATCAAGAAGAGACAGTTGTCAAGCTGGCCACTGCAGCTATCAATATCTCTAGCTCTACACTTGTACCACTCAGAAAGTTCACTAGATGACGGCCAAAGATAACCAAGGCACAGTTTGACGATGGGCTCAGTTCGGATCTTGATGCCAATCTCATGATTCTCCGGTAGCCTATTGATAAAGTTTACCATCTCCTCACATTCTACCCAATCTTCTTCCCTAAGAGCAATTCTTGGGGGAGGAGATCTCCCAGGAAGAAGCTGCCCATAGGTTTGAACTGGAACAGTTTCAGGAATAGCAGCTAATATTTTCAACATTGAAGGAGATAGTGAATACGGATGACGCTTGAAGAGGAGGTTTAGGGCACCGATTTTCCCACTTTCAGCAAGTGCTATGGCAGCTTCACTGACAAGTATAACACGGAATTTTCTATATTCCTGTACAGAAAACCTGCACAAAGACTAAGTCAATAAGCAGTCAGTCAAGACAGCTAATAATTTAAAAGTAATTCCAGGTATACTTTATGCAATATTTCTTTAATCACATAAGAAACTTCCAGCAATATTAAAAATAAAAACAGCAGAATAATTAAACCCATAGCATTATAAAATCATTGTACCAAAGCTTTTCACATGTGAAAGAAAAGAATCAAATCATATATGTAGATTAACATCTTCAATTATCCAAATTAAACAACAATATGAAATTGGAACTTAGTGGAGAAGTTTGCATGAGATTTTTCTGCTTGTAGCTTATAGAAACAGCTTCAATATCTGAGAAAGAATAGTGGGCTGTCTTTTTATCTACAAAATCTGTAGGAACTTGTGTAGTATGCATGCACACCAAGGTATTTAGCCTGTTTCACAAGTAAAGGTTCATAAAATATATCAAAATGGTTGTCCAGATCTGATGCCACAGACTATCTGATTATCATTTGCAACCATGAGGAAGAAAGGTATTGAGTTTCCAGAGAACATGATACCTGCCCATGTTTATCCCCATATAAGTCTCTAGCCTGTCCCTGAATTGCAACAGCTGAAGTCTAGCAATACAAAAATCCCAGATCTTGCTCCCTTTTATCAGATTTTGACTCTGAAAAACGGAACTGATCAGTTACAAGCAGCCCATATGAAAGTAAAGCTTTTACAGCATCTTCTGTCGGTCCAACCTTATCAACGCATTCAGAAATGACAAAGCTGTGATCCTCTATTTTGGACAAAAACATATTTATATCATTTTTTCCATGGTCAGTGTGCAACCACTGAGATTTCAGAACTTCATCTCTGTCCAAGCCATGACGATTGGCAAAGTCCAAGGCAGCTTGATATTTAAGACTACTAATTAAGATATTGTACATTTCAGGAACAGATCTCTTTGAAAGTGAGATTAGACTCCAATGCAACTGGGAAACATCAAATTGATTACTTCTGCCTCCCATGATCTGCTCTACATTGTGCACATCACCTGATTCTCTACTATGATTAGATGGGATTTTGCTATCTAAAACAAATATGTGTCCTTGAAACTGCCGTATTCTATCCAAAACAATAATTGAAAATTGATGGTCGTCCTCTTGAAATTTTAAGCCAGTAACAATATCAAGCATGGTCAAAGTGCCACCAGGTTTTGCAAGAGTCATGATGTGGTCAGACCACCAAGTAAAATCCACAACATCACTTAAAAGCTCATTTTGTCCGTTTGTTAAGTTACTGGTTCCTTGTGAACCTAATTTCTCTTCACCAGCAAAGATCAAAAGTGAACAGTTTTCTTTATCCATCTTGAAAATGTGCAAGCATCCTGATATATCTAAAGAGGCCACAAACTTGCCAAGTGGTGAAATTAGCACCTTTGGATATGCTAGTATGGCATCTTTTGATTTGGAATATGAGCCTTCAAACTGAATAGAAAATAATGGTTCCAAATCAAAGTTTTGACTTCTACGCCAAAGAGAAAGAATGCAAGATCCTGAAACAAGAATATCGTAATATAAATTCAAAAACCATGTAATGTAATTTATAATAAAAAAGAAAGTAAAAAAAATGACTTTCCAAGCTGCCTGAAGTGGTCTTGTACATCTATGATTTCACCATCTACATTTTTGCCAATGCGAATTGCATTGCAATTTCATGTACCAAAATATCAATTAGAATATTACTTTTTTTCCTTTCCAATTTTAGTATGCTCCAAAGAGTAAAGAAAAAAATGGAGAATCTTCATTTCCTGTGTGAGTATCCATATATATGGGCTATACACAAGGATTAAATCTGAAAATTAAAGTAATCATCTGCTTAGCAGGACTAAAACCTAAGTCTTCCCTTGAGGAATGCAAATCAGGCTACAAACAATATCATGCTTTGGTACTTGCAAATATAGAATATAGTTGGAAAATTTAAAGTCAGAATAATTCGATAAAAATTATAAGAGATTAAACAAGTTGACAAGGATTCCCATTACACAAAGGCTAAAAAAATAAGACAAATTGATATTCAAAATTTTGATATTATTCAAAAACTAGAGAAATCATTGCATTTTTGTGTCTATCAAGTCAAATGTACATTTATTGAATCATATTACATCAATTACACAAACCTTACATCAATTACACGGACCTCACTATAAATTCAAACTCTTAAGCACCACAAAGAAAACAAAGATTACTAAAACATACCAGCAGAATTTCCACCAGTTGATTCCGAGAGGCCAGCTGCACTACCAACAGCAACAAGCAACAAACATTCCGAACTATAGTCAAAACAGAAAACATCCTTTGGAAACTTCCCCAGCAACTTCACCCCACTATTTGAAACAGAAGCACTTGGCTCTTTACCAATCTCAATTTGACAATGACATCCATCTGCTGTGATAATAACAAAACTACACCTGAAAAACTTTTCAACCAGTCAATCATCCATCAAAATCGCTTAACTTTGCACGTGATCAACACACACAAATTCAAGAGCACTTACAGACAAGACTGCCGCTGCGCATCCTTGTCATCATCATCCTGCGGAATCAGCCCTGCTATCGACGAACTCACTTTCAACTGCCTTCTACTAATTCTCGTAATCTCTTCCCCGTTCACTTTGATAAAATAAACCGTATCACTATGATCAACAACTCCTAAAACACCACGAGTTTCCGACCAAACCCCGCACGTAAACACACCTCCACTGCTACCTAACATAAAATCCAAAACCAAATCAATAATATATATATATATAAATATAAGATATAAATCAAAGATCTAATCTTGTAATTTAAAACGTAACTAAAATTAAAATCTTACAAGTGAAAATGCCGTGAGGTTGCTGGTAATCATTCTCTTTGGACAAAATAGTGATTTGATTTGCACTGGCAACAGCAACATATTCACCTCTCGGGGATATAAACAGCGATAAATTCCTCTTACTTCTTGTCGCTAAATTTGAGTTCTTAGAATTATAATTTCTGTAATCACTCCATTTATCTTTGATTATCGACAAAAAACCGTCCCGATTTGCCTGCATTGTTCACAGAGAACACGAATTAATACATTAATTGTGATTAAGAAGGGGACATTAAAGCGAGGAGAGAGATCGAGAGACCTTGTTGGATTGTTGAAGAGGAGGGTAATTAGGAGTGTAAGGTCTGGATATATGAAGACGACTCTCGTAAAGTACTTCGTCTTCCGCCATTGACGATAGTAAACGAAGCTGTTTGTGTGTGACCGGACGGGGATACAAACGCCGGTAGGACGGAGGGATCGTAATGGTGAAGATTCTTTCCTCTTCTTCCTTCTTTAAACTTGAAGAGATAGGCCCATTTCTAACTAGAAAGTAGTGGGCTTTTTCGAAAGCCCGTGTTTAATACCATTGGGCTTTTTGTTTTACTTGTAGCATCATCGCTGAGCCTGGTATCCAATTTATGAGTTGGTTGTTTTCTTCCGGAAATATGAATTTTCCAAATAAAATAATATATATCCATTGATGGAGGTGGTATTAATTGCTGGATTCCACATAATGCTAAGTGTAAAGTTTTTTTATATTATTTTAAAAATTAATTTCGTAATTGATAGTTTGGGATAAATGAGGTGTTGCTGGTATTCGTTTAGTTGATATTTATGTTATTTGAAATCCAAGTTGTTACATTCAATTTTAAAAAAAAATAGATGAAATTAGATGGAAATAAAATCTATAAAAATTAAAATTAAAATATGTACACTCAAATATTAATTAAAAAAATAATTAATCTCAATTTCGCCTTCTATTTATAATGTGTTTATCTTATACTGCCCAATAAATTAATTACCAAATATTCATTTCATTCTCTCACTCTTTTATCTCTCCGTGATCATTTAACAATATAGTTGAGATTGTTTTTTAAAATATTTTTTCGTTCAGAAAATACATGAAAATAATATTTTTTTTATTTTTTAAGAAATAGTTTTGTAACATCAGCATATAAAAATGATCTAAAAACACTAAAAAAATTTCAATTTAAAGTGAAAAAATAAAAATTATTTTTTTTTCAAGAGTATTTTTAAAACGTTATATCAAACACCCCCGTAAACTCTCTAACCTATAAAACTTTGATTTTGATGAATACTATAATATTATTATTATTTTTCTATAATATGATTTAGTCAGGGGTTCAAAAATTGAAAATTCCCACTATTATATTTTATTTTAAGTACCTATTTGGGAGTGTTTGCTTTTTGAAAATATTTTATGTTTAGAAATGCATTAAAATAATTTTTATTTTATTTTTTATAAATCATTTTTTATATTAACATATGAAAATAATCTGAAAATACCAATTTTTTAAATTTAAACTTAAAAAAAATCAATTTTTTTTTCAAAAATATTTTAAAAAATAATAATCAACCGGACAAACAGTATTTGATGGCGGTGCATCTATTTATCTGTCCAGTCAGCCTACCTTTTTCCGATGATTGGTGGATTTTTTGTGAGGCACAAACAAGGTCAACTGTTCTGGAGAATCTTTAAACATTTTTATGATCTCAATTATCAGCATCAACTTCTCCGGTAACTCGGAAAATTATCCCGTTATCCTCCCAGGGAAGCATCTTCCCTGGTGGCTGAGAATTTTTGCCAATTTGACTAACTACACATGAGAGGAGCATATACCTTATGATAGAAAGAGATCGTTCATGAACTTCAACGTACACCTCTTTCATTTTGCCTCTTTTTAAACATTTAATATTAACAAAAATATAAAACCCGTCAATATTTTACTATTCACTTCATTTTAATATGAACTATTATGGTGTTGCCGGTTTTACCCTTAATAAATTCAAAGTCAGTTGTTATTGGGTTAGGGACTCTCGTGGTTTTTCGGTGGTATGTTTATTTTTGTTTTTAAAGTATTTTTAGTTTTAAAAAATATTAATTTGATTTTTTTAACAAAAAATATTTTTTTTAATTTGATCAAAGAATTTTGGACAAGGGCAGGAGTTTAGTAGAATAACACGGGCAGGTTAGAGTTTTCCTGTCTGGGAGCTAAAATCCATGATGAAAAGGACAACCTTAATCATGTCAGGATCTTTTCTGATCTGAAATTGGAATTAAACTCTACCATTGAAGACAAATCAAAGATAAGCATCACACCTTTATTTTTCTTTCCCGATTTAAATTACTATAGCAAGCGAAAATGTAATGTGTGGCTGCTACCTAAACTTTATATTTTTAAAGTCAAATATATTTCTGAAAAGTACTTAAGAGAAAAACATAAATTGTATAAAACACCCCATTCAAGAAGCTTTATAAATTAATATACGTAGATCATAAGAACTTATTTATTAATTACGATATTATTTAGACTTCAAATTTAAGTTGGTAACGAATTACAATATTATTTAATTGACCAATATGTGCACGTCTCAGCCAAATTCAGCTTGTAATAACTGTTTAAAAATAAAAATAATATTGTTTTAGTGTTTTTTATTTTATTTTTTTGATGTGTTGATATAAAAAACAAATATAAAAAATATATTATTTAAATGTATTTTCAAGCAAAAAAAACACTTGCACCATAATAAATGTTTTATTTCATTGTTTTTTAATAAAATTTCTTTTTTTTTGTCCCTCAACGTTGAGTTATGTGATAATTGAGCTTTATTATTTTATTAAATTTATTTTCTAGCATGATCACTCTAATATCATGATTGAATCAAAGGTTTTACTTCTTGACCGAAGTAGGCTCGAATCAGGTTTTTTCAAACTTTTATTTTTTTTTTTTTCTTAGTTTTTATCCTTCAATATTTTTTTTTTAAAGATTGAGCTTCACATTTCTTTTTTTTTTTTTTGTTTATGGACTAATCATGTTCTCATTTGATTTATTATAAATTGGTCTTTGAGATTTTTTCATGTGTTTGTTTTTTACATCATCTTAGTCTTATATCCATTGTCATGAAGTTTACGAGTTAACTCAATTTAATTGGTATTTTTATTATCTTTTTTCTTTCAATTTACCCTTCAACATTGACTTGTATCATAATTTGAGTTGACTCAAATCGGGTTCTTTTTACCTTTTTCTATCATTTGTTTTTTGTATTATTATTTATTGCTGTTTGTATTTTTTTAATCATACTATTTCTAACTAGTGATTCAAGTTTCATTTTTTTTTCTTTGTATTTTTTATGTTAAAATTTTTTTATCTAAGCCGTTGTGTAGCAAATACAATAAATCCAGGTTATCATACTAAATTATTACTATTCACATTTAAATTTCCTCTATTGTTTAGCTTTCTCTGTATATAGTTTAGAAAATTAAGGGCTAATTCTTATTTCACTCTACGTCAACTTTCAATTATAACATCGCCATTGTCATAAGCATTTCACGAAAATTGCCGTTACATCATTGTCATATATATATATATATATATATATATATATATATATATGAAGAACTAGCAAGCTGGCTGGCTTGGGAGGTTGGTTCGAGATTAAATTAACCATGACATGAGCATATTTACGATATAAATGTGACGTGATGAAAAGAAATACTCCATTATGCAACTATCTTTTCCTAAACAATACGAAAGAGATTGGTAGTGGGATTCCAAAATCTTGATCTTGATAACAATATTGTTCCAATATTCTTGCAGTGATTTTATCTGTCCTTCGCTTCCTTAAGCCCTTCCAGGCGGGGCCACCCACAGTATCGAGACCGAAAACCCCCCGCCCCCACCGGCGCCACCCTATATATGGTGGTTCCATCGCCACTCTCTAAGCATTGAGTGGAAGAAGTTCTACGCCACGTTTTTGGAGAAGTAGACACGGTGTGATATTGGTCCGGCTCATCATTTTCTGTGTAAGCATCTCATGAAGTTCTTCACTGCAGACGAGCCGAATCAATATCACTCCTGTATGCTTCTCTCCATCATCTTCAGTCTGTTTCAAGAGCACAAGAAACTAGTTTTTCTGAGGATTTCTTCCCTTTCATTATTGTGTTTTTGAATGGATACTCAGTTTTGCAGGACTGAATTAAACTGTTTGATTCTGAAATATAGCTTTGGAGAAATGCTTTCTACCCTCATTTTGTTTTTTCTATACCTGTCCACACATACATGTGTTTATATATATATATATAATAACCAGAAAGTCTATTTTCTATTGAGCTTGCTTGGTTCGATTTAGTCAATATGGAAAAAAAGTACTGTGGGATACTATCAAAGCTTCTGAATTTGTTTCTGGGATCTACCAATTGTTCTTCCTGTCATTTTTCAAATTAAGTAACTGTTACTGGATTAAGCTTAAAGATTTCTGATGTTGTATCAGGTCATCTCCTTTTCCCATTTTGATGGATGCATGATCGAGAAACATGATGGCCTCAGAATCAAGTTCTGATATTGTATTCATGTTTGTCTCACTTCCTTTCATGGATGTACGATCCGTTACCTTCATCAAGTCAATATCCAGAATTCAAGAGCGCTTCCTTTCTAATTAAATATGTACCTCCCATATAGCTTCAAAGGAATACAATGGATCTTGATTTATTTTTTTTATAATCGGGATGTCCGGGCCAACTTATGTTCACCATAAGTAATCCCCGGATTCAATGAACACCCTGCAAGCCCAGTGAACAGGTAAGACACCACGGGAGTGACAAACATACACAGAGAGGTTTGTGTCAAGGAACCATCTCACCTAAATGGAGGTGACGAGATTCAAACTCGTGACCGCCGGTCAACAAGGCTTCAATACCATGTCAATGAACCATCTCATCTAAAACCTTAAACTATTAAATAAGATATCAGAATATAATTTATATTATTTTTCTAATCGTTCGAATCCAGACACAGAGAAAATAAACAAGTCTCTTCCTCGCAAGTCCAGGAACTCAAGTGCTGGATCTTGATTCTCTGTTCTTACTGCGGGGTTGTGAAGCAACAAAAGGGAGATTTTACTCGTTGTTAAGACCAGGTTTTAGATGACGTTAATTTTGAACCTTGCTTGATCCGTGTTAAGTTAATAGGTTGTAAGCACAGAATAGATAAATAGTTGATCTAGCTGCATGTGACGTGAAACGTCACTTATAGATTTTGTAAAATGACCTTAATAAAATCATAATGTACATTAATATTTAATTAGTATACCTAGGTAGCTACTTTGCCGTCCAACCTATAGACTAATGGGGTGTATATAATAAGCTCCCCTACTGCTACCTTCATTAGATTACTGTCTGAAAAAAGATTTTAAAAAGATCAAACCACGTTGATAAAGGAAATGTTATGTTTTTTTTATTAGTTTTCTGAGAACATAAAGGAGATGGTTTTATGTTCATTACGGGCAGACATTATGGTATTGTGCAGAGGATAAGATTCTTTTTTTTTTTTAGTTAATCGGGGTGTCCGGGCCAGCTTACGCGCATCTCAACTATTTCCCGGACCTACTGAACATCCTGCAAGCTCAGTAAACATGCAAAATACTGTATGGATGACATGCGTACCACTCAAGGAAGGACCCAGAGGGACATGAGGGGAAGAGCCGTCCAGCCCTCACTTCCCACTGGACTCGAATTGGCGTTCGAAAGAAGGAGGGCGCTCCCCAACACCACTGAGTCGCGACCTTGCAGGTGCAGAGGATAAGATTCTTAATTTATAAATCAATGGGTGTTAACTGTAAGCAGTAAGGAACATCTAAATTAACTATCTAGCAGGTGTCATAGTATAATAAGTTTAAAACTTAGAGATTTGTTATCTATTTGATCTTAGATTTGAATCATGTTGTTATTAATATAATAATTATTTAAGATTTATATGATCGTTAATTTTAGGATTTGCGTCTAGTTATGTGCAAACTCACGGAAACACCTGTATTATTAATAATAATAATAATAAATCTAAGCTATGTAGCGGCAGCCATGCGGAGTCCATGCCTGCCGATAAGTTTCATTTGATCTGCAGAAAGATAATATTCTTTAATACTCAGTCAAATCTACTACCAGTAAATTAATGAATCCATGGTACAAGAGGTGTTACAACTTCATCCAATGCAGGGAAATTTTGTTTTTATATTTAACTGGTAACGTCGTTGGGGAATTGCGGTCTAGTTTGGTTTTTAAAATAATATATATTATATTTTTTTATATTAATATATTAAAACAATTTAAATACATATATAAAAAAAATAATTCAAAGTAAAAAATAATATATATATATATATATATATATATATATTTAAAAATTACGTTTCCAAAGGCATTCTCAAACATATCTATATTTCTAATTTGTTGCTTTTTGATATAAATTGAATTATTTCATTTATTTTTAAATATGTGATTCTTTTTTTTATCCTATTATGTTATTTTAATAATTTATATGAGATTTGAGTTTTTTCTAAGTTATAATATTTCTGACAGTTTGTGTGTTTAAAAAAAGACACCAAAATTGAAGAATGACTTAATTAAAATATAAAGATAGATCAGAATCAATGATTAAACTTATAAAAATGTATTGAAAATTGACTTTAAAATATAAAAATAAATGAAGCTAAATTTAACAAAAAATAATATGAATACCCCTGTTACCGAGAAGTGAATTGCAGAACATAATAGATTGTGAAATGTATTCAAAGATTTATGGATAAAAAAGAAAAATAACAAGTAATGCCATGTAGGCTGGAAGTCAATTCTATGTTGGTCCTGGGCCGTCATGCACATTAATAATAGATTGTCACCCCTTTTTATTTATTTATTTATTTTAACTGTTAAATTCATTTGATCTCATTGTGAAAAAAGCACACGTAATGAGATTTCATTCATATTTGAAATTAAAAAAGAAAAAAGAAATACTTATTTATTAATTTCTTATGGCGTGTAAATTTGAATAATCGGTGACAGTACAAAACTTATTCAAAATAATTTTGGAAATGGGGTTGAAAATTGTTTTTTATTACGTATATATCAAATAAAAAAATAAATAAAGTTGACCAGTCAAACCAAGTTTTAGGTATTATAAATATTATTTGAATTCCTTAAAAATAATATTAATTGTTGTCGTATAAACTATAAATAATGAAATCAGCAAGCTATGCAAGAAGACTATGAT